>BGZK01003706.1:0-20805 GCA_005406025.1 Eumeta japonica
AAATGTAGTTGTTAAAGTACCACATAACGTGAAAAGCTGTCCAATTTTGCTCTTAACGGATCAGAAGATGAGAAGTCCAGTATTTTAATTCAGCTGTCAGCAATAATAAAACGCAATATTTATAATTGGAAACGAATGGTGCACTTCTTCCGGTCACGATGATGAGGGCCTTTGCATTGATTAAACATGAGCGTTCCCATAAACTTTGCTTGCTTGAAAAAATCACAAAAAATATTTTGCCAAATTTACCTGAAAAAAATTAACAGTTTTCATAACCAGTAGCTAAGTCAATAGGGTGGTTATTTTACTTTGCTACACTGAAAAGGTTTCGTAACGGAATGACTCTTTAGTGCAATGAAATTTTCATTCAGGGTTGTAACTGTTTCATTAATGTGACAAACATATTTGACAACAAAATTTCTTTATTTTTCATTGCATTAAAAACTGACAACCGATAAACATAGCTATAAAAATTATTTTTCCCTACTTTGTAAGCAGTAATTTTTTTTGATTTGTGGATGCATATCACATTTCAATCAGTCTAACTTTCTTCAAAAGTTTGATATGAAAAAGATCCATAAATATTATGTAACATTTCATTGTGTCCAGGAATTGTCAAACAGTCCCACCAAATACCGCTCAATTCATCGATATTATTGGAAAGTACAATTGTATATTATTCGTTCAATATAAGTTACATGCATACATGTACATGGATAAGTATATTTATATATAAGAAATCCTTAATTTTCAGTACACGCAGATGACGGTCAATTGTACCTTGATGCTTTAAACACATTCGACACAGCAGGCTACACGAACACCGACTGCGTAAATAGAATACACAAAATAGTGATTTTATTTTAATAAAAAGTGATAAATTGATTACTTTAAATAAATATTTTTGTGAATAAAGTTTTATATGTGAATAGTAAATGATTTTGTAAAGAAAAAGGTGAGTTTTGTGTATTTTGATATTGCAGTAGATGACTTTTGGCTAAATAGAAGCTGGCTACATTTGTGTTTGGTGTTCAGTAGTCTGCTATGTCGAATGTGTTTAATGCTTTAGCCTTTAAAATTTTATAATTATCTGGAGATAAATATTAATCTGTTGCATGGCCTGGTTACAGAAATCTTGTTCAAATCAAAATCAAATAAAAATTAGTGCCAAACCACAAGAGCTGCAGTATCAAGGTACAGATGGTTGGCGTGGTTTATATACATTTAAAGTTTTATATATATGTATATGTTCACATACGTACATATTTTGTTTTATAGATTGACAGCAATTTTAATGAAAATATCCAAGAATGGTGTTAAAACAATGGATTGGGAAGAGAAATTCATAAACATTTTCAAATATAATAAAAAGCGATATCACTATGCAATTGATATGCACTTGAGATTTAAAAGGTACGTACACAGTAGTTGAATACAAACAAGCTTCGTCGATAATACAGCAATGGTAAGAGGGAACACAGAAGATTATCAATGAGAAATTTCCAAAACGTCTTCTATGCAGTCCAGAGAGAATCATTTGGAGTTCCTAACACGAAATTGTGAAACATTTTTTATTCTTCATTCGTATAAAGGGCTCTTTGACCTAAAATAATTGCTTATTAGCTACTAAATAATTTTGGAATATTTGAATAAAGCATTAAACACGTTCGACACAGTAGACTACATAAACACCACACACAAATAGATCCGGCTACATTTGAAGCCAAAAAGTCAGCTGCTTAATTATTTTGGAAGCGGTAACTGCATTATCAAAAATAAACTAAAATTACCTTTTTTATTTATTTTTTTATATAAACTTTATTACAAAAATATTGCTTTAAAACAATCAATTATTCACTTTTTAGATGTAAGTTGACGACAGCTACAACGGTATTCTTATAGTCATGTTGCCATGCTGTCGTCAAAATAATTGTTACCTATATGAATGTGTGTATTCTATTTATGCAGTCGGTATTCATGTAGCCTGCTGTGTCGAATGTGTTTAATGCTTAAATGAAACGTAAAATAAATAAAATAAAGTCTTGTTTTCTTCGATTTATTTTACAAAAATTTCATTCCTCTAATGGAGCTTTTTTTATTTAATGAAACATTTTTCATAACGTTGAATGGAAAACAATGACAAAATCATAGCTGCAATATTAAAAATCGTTGCATTTACAGTGCAGTAGCATTCATATTCGATGAAGCTTTCATTGTTGTCTATTGTCCGAAATAATTTTGCCTATAGAATCTAATTAAATTTAAAATTTTTCAGCCAATTAAATAAGAAAATAGTTAAAATTACCTGACATACTTTTTATATTAGATTTACTTCAAAGAAGGTTTAATAAAAGGGTAAATATAGACAGAAATTATAAAATGGGCTGAGTGGCTAAAATTGTCCCTACAGAGTGCATTCAGTAGTTGGCACAAGTCCTCGTTCCAGGCTCCAGGCTTCTGATGATTATCGTACTGGATATAAAACAGCTAAGGTCAAAAGTTTCACTTCACTTGGCTTATGATAAATTTATATTATGCTAAGTATTTTGTAAAGAAACATTCTTATCACAAAATCTACGGGTACATAATTTCTTTACAAATTCTGATCGTTCGACTACAAATAGCACTGAAAAATTAAAAGTCAATATGTAATACGTCAAAACGACCGATAGGGCAGAAAATTTAATCCGATAGTTTTCAGGTGGAGCAAATAATCAAGCCGACATTCAAAATGCAAGGCGAGCAAATTAAATTCCATCAACAGCCAGTTTATTAATTTTGAAAATAAACAACAGTCATAAGCTTCTCAAACGCAAATACATATGTATGCATGTAATTTGAAAATTAGTAATCTAGATTATCAAAATTTGTTTTTAATAGTTTTTTAATTTTAAACTGAACTCAACTGACTTCGGTTGATTGGTGTATCTCAAATCTTCAATGTGCCACGTTAAAATGTTTTAATTCCATCAAACAGTTTGTATCGCTTAATGAGACCAATTAAATAGACATTGAACAGACAAATTACATATTCATCCTTTAAATATTTTATTTTCAACAAAGAAACATAAAGAGAAATCGAAAGTAATGAGTTAGTTGCCACAATGATAAGGACTCTGCAACGAAGCAACAGGTACCATTAGCCAAACACAAAAAAAAACAAAATACAAACGAAATAAAAGCATCTTAACATAAAGCCGAAAGGTTTTTTTATGATTCTCATTATTAAGAAGGTGATGATCTGAAACAGTTAAATGAATGAAGGGCTGCGTGTATCCATAAATATGTGCATATTTCAAATGCACTTTAGCTGCATTAGGCCACTGATAGAGCATTAAATTGTGTTGCTCAATGCAATAATCATCCATGATTTAGCCATTTTATTAAAAATACAAAAATACTTATCTTTGCATCTTCTACTTACATAAATATTAAAAGGCCTTCTTATTTTTAATCTTCAGTTTAAGCACGATACACTTTTATGAGAACAGTTGGGTTCTGGCGCAAGATTCTTGTTTTCAATTGTTTTAAATGCAAGCGTCAAGATTAAGAGGATTCTTTGCATTTGCATTGATTGTTGATCGGGCCGGCATTACTAGTGGCGTCATTTTGCCAGCTGACAAAAGAATTAAAAGACATTGCACTTTCTATTGATGACGATGACCGCTTTTGTGTTCTTCAGTTTGTTTGTGTCAAAATACAAAGAAATTGTGCAAGTTTTCGCAATTAGCATCTTAAATAACCACAACAACTGTACCTAATTTACTTATTTAGTTGAGGTACAAACACCAAAATTTACTTAAATACATCTTTTTCTTTTTAAATCCTGTTTCCTTTTCTAAGAAAATTCAAATCATTTAAGTAGATTTTACATTTTGCGATCAGTGTTAAATGCTGCTTTCAGAGTTTAGTAAGACAGATTTGCATGCAAATGAGCTCAAAACAATTTGTAGTTAATAATATTAATCTGGCTTAAGTCTTTTAATTTTAAGCCTTTAATGGTAAAGCCTGCTTTGACCACCATAGAAACTAGCAATTCTATCAATAAATCAATCGAGTTTCTAATGAATAAGTTTAAAATTCTTTTAATGGCAAACCAAAGAGAATCGATGTCTGAGAACAACAAAAATCTTATATAAATATAGTTTGTTATTGACAATTTTCATACGCAAAGGTTTTTTTCTATTTTTATTTGCGCCCTGATCAATAAATAATAGCAAGCATTTTGTACGTACACGAATTTAAAAATAATATTTTGTGTGCAGTCTTGCTGACTGCCAAATCATCGAACTTTTCTGACTTTATCTTTATGTAACCTTATTGATTGGCATCTCTCCATACACTTGTATGTATGTACACATGTATGCATAACCAAATTCTCTTAAAGGTGATCATGTTTTTACGAAATTCAAATTTGTTTTTTTACAATGGAACTGCATATTGCTGCTTGATACGAATATAATTAATTACAAATCCCACACCATATAACTGACATTCAGAAAATACATTTTTGTACAAGATCTTATTTTCATAGACTTGGAACAATTTTGGGCACTCTGCTAGACTGTGAAATAAAATTAAAATTTCAAAATTGTTTCGATCAATCTGAGTGTTCACGTGACTAAATTAAGTAAATTCGTTAATGATAAATTTCACTAATTCCATGCCTTTCTGATTTGAGAATAAAGTTTTGCATGTATAATTCAAAAATGATTCATTCGCTATTAAGCAAATCTATATGGAAAAAGGTCAAAACATCTTTTAGTTGTTTTTTGCCTCGTCTTTCGGCATGTCTGATCGTTCGCATAAGTACATTTAATATAAAAACAAATTTTAAAATTTTATTTTTGTATTAGATATGTTTGTGCGAACGATTGAATATGTTCGAAATAGAGGAACTGGCTGTAGGTATTGCATTTACACAAAAAAATGAATAGCTTTATTTACAACAGCCACCTATATATGTTTATTCATAATCTTGCGCAAATGGTATTCCAAGGTTGCATTTGCCTAATGCAATGCTAATTTTCATTTATTTCATTTATTAGGAAATATTTGCATTTATTTATTAGGAAATATTTGCAATTTTGTAATAAGTTTGAAGTCGTAAATGCACAAGACTGTGAACAGAGCTAATATAAAATTGTTGGATACTCAAATGGCAACAGGGTTTCGGAATCACATCGGAACATACATGGTTTAGTTAAAATTATATTTGCCATCTAATGTGGTGTCGGTTCAAAGCTCAAAACAAAAACCATCTTCGTAGTTTTATTTTTCTTAACAACCACAAATAAAATAAGCTTATAACCAGTGATGTTACACACTTTTTAAGGTCTCGTACTCAAAAGTGAAACGGAACCCTACTAGTGAGACTTCTCCGTCCATCCATCACAGGCTCCATTCTCCGAAACTGTGAGAGCTGGAGAGCTCACAGGATGCTGTTGTATTATGCTGCTACTAAAAGCAACATGAAACCTAAAGAGTACTTCCATACAACGGATGCCCCACTAAAATTAGCTGTAAGTTTTGATTCATAAGAGTTAGAGAACTAAAATTAGTGTAATATGTTGTTGTAGCAGCACGGTACAACAATAAGTGCTATAAACAACAATGTAAGTTTTTACATAAACATTGTAGACAACCCTCTGTTGGATCGTATCTGTGCACTAGTGCAAAATGTTAGGCCAGCCTCATTACTTAACTGATTGTTTTTCTGTTTTTTTATTTTATTTTGAAAAATCCTTATTTTTCCCAATTGTTCAAAATCTTTACAGCTTTTAAAATTTTATATATACCTAATAAATGAAATCAAATAAAAATAAACAGAAAGAAACTGTATGGTGGGAATTTTCCCCGCATGTAACATCACTGCTTAAATTAGAAAATAAACAATATTGATTTAGTCCTGAACCAGAAAAATTTGCATGCTATGGTAACCTTACTAACCACACTTACTGGTACGCTTGTATAAAGGTCGGTACGGAGATCATAAGGAAACTTAGATTTATAAACGGAAAATACTTATGTATATAGATTTATGCAAATAAATTTACGTTAGAGGAACATCAGCAGTTTTAAAGTTTATAAGCCAATTGTAAAAATTCCGTGGCAGATAAACCACGTTGCAGATAAATGTCGCCACTATAGTTATGATATACATATGTATCTGTAATTGTATATAAACAAAAATTTAGTTTTGAACGCAGTAAATATGTGGAATTTACGGACCGTTCATATCATGGTATAAAGATTCATATGGTAACGTAAGTTCCCGTAAGAACTGTGTACTGCCCTTGAACCACTAATACGATTTTGATCAGATGCATTATAGAGATGCCTTAAAGTCGGAAAACATACAGGACAGCTTTCATTTATAAACTCATATACGAAAAAGGAGATAGAAAGCTATTTATGTAATTATATGTATATGTATGTGTGTATTAGTAATGTGATGCCTTTTGACATTTTACTTATAAGGAAAGAAGGAAATTCTAATTATCTGCGGACTAAGTCACGGGTACATATTACATATAAATGTAAATATGTGAAAATTGTCCAGTTCAAATAAATTATAATTAAATGTAATATTTGTAACAAGTGTTGGCTTGATCAGTCATGAACGAAAAAATTTTCCTTTATATTTTCCATATACATATGTAACTGGACGCTCGCACAATATTTCAATCAACTCATCTGCTAACTTGTGAAATAAACAAGTACCCGAAATGAGGTCAAAATATTATCTTCAAATATGTACATTGTACATACTACTACATACATATGTTTGTATGCAGTCTCTATTCTCTCATTCTCATTTGTTGTTCAAGTGGTCTCAACGAGCAGAGAACATGCGCCTTATGCAAACATTTCATTGGGTACAAATGGAAACCACAAACCAATACCAATGAATTTCGGTACAGCAAGGACTTTTTGCTCCCCATTAGCTGCACATATGTATGTTTAGATATGCATGTATGTTTGAATAAAATTGTTCTCTTGAAGAACAGATTGTTGCTTTTGTTTTTCACGACAAATAATTGCTACGATAAATTAAGATGCTAAGTTCATGATGCTACCTACATACATATGTATGTATGTATATATGTACATACTGACACACATGTACACCAACACTGTTGTATGAGGACTAAAAGCAAAACATGGAAAAGTTAACATTCAGCTCACCTTTAATAAGGTTAACTAGGCACTGGTGAAGTTTCTTTTTGCTGTTGTGGTTGTTAAGATCAAGCGAATGGGAAGAAGAGTTATCATCATTACCAGTATCAAAGTCATACTTGCTCGTAGTTTGGGTTGTAATACACATGCACACGAGCTGGTAAATAGTAAATGTGTATGTATGTATGTATGAATGCACTTAAACGAATGTTTGCTTGTTTGTGCTTGCATGTTCAAAACATAAGTTCCAATCTATCCGCAATTCTGTGTATACCTGCATACATATGTATGTATGTACGTGCGTACAAGTGTGTGCCAACAATATAAGTTAACTAATATTAATGCAACAGTAGCAACATTTTTCTTTGCTATTAAATTTAATATATTAAGGCAATAAAACGATTTTCATTTGTTGACTTTCACCACCATTCATTCACCCTTCCCGGTTATCGCTCTCACCCCTTCCAAGTTTCTGTGGCATTTGACTTGTATTCTTGTTTTCTTTTACATTCTCTGGGAAAGCAAATACAAGGCGATGATGACGATGATGATGAAAATACAAAATAATAATGGGTGGATGGATGGCAGGGGGTGTGAGTGAAAATGAGGTTTTCTGTGGCTTGTTTTCAGACCTTTGGCAAAATAGTTTTGTTGTCTTGTCTTATGAAGATTAAGTGCTTTGATGTTGTTGTAATCTATATGTCCTTGTTGTTGCAGTTGTCTAGGAAACAGTAGTTTGAGTCTGGAAATGATTTTAAATTTGATTTTGATTCTTTTTATTTATTTGTTTAACTTTTTTCTTGTGCTATAGCTGCTCTTTTCTATTAAATTCATTTAGCTTGTTTGCTCTTCTTCTATTAGTTTTTGTTATTTTGGCATTTAGCTTGAATTCTTTTATAATTTGAATTACGTTGACATTTTTCCCCCAACGTTGTCCAGGAATAATAAGTGATGCAATGATGGTGGTAAATTGCAAACAATTAATGTTGTTATCATCTCGAGGTTGACGAATTTAATTTCACAGGAATATGAATAAATAAATAGAAATGATAAGAAATTTTATTATTCCTCCAAGCTCTTAAGCTCTAATCACTAATACATATGTACATATGTATGTAACACCCAGAAAATTATCATTTTCATTATGCAGTCCGCATAATCAACACTATTGATAGACATAGAAATCTTAAAACAAGTACCTACATGCATATGTATGTATGTGTGTCTATTACTGCTGAGAAAATCGCAGCGTTGTCACCTTATTGCTTTTCGTTCTGTTTTGCTACATTTGGACTTGAAAAATTCTTCAGATAACTTTGTTCCGGTTTTGGTGGTATTCGAATCTCAATGAGATTTAATGATTTGAAGATCTACATAAAATCGTTTGAACTGAAGGTCTTTTTATACTCAAGAGTTACAGTAGTGTTTTAGGTGTAAAATTATAAAATCTCGGAAAATGTACGGTCAACAAAATCCTGCTGACAGCTATCAGTAAGTGGTAATAATGGCCCTTAGGGGTATTAAATAGTATATGGTTTTAACTTCTTTTGTAAAAATATGCCACAACATTATTATTTCTAAAAATACCAAATTTGATTCTTGTTTTGCAAAACCAATATAACGGTAAATGTAAATGGCCTTTTTACGAGGCCGTTTGTCAATCAAAGCAAATAAACAAAATGCACCGATTATATACTTTAAATGTGTAACAAATTATCAATAACGGGCTCAGTCTAGTCAGTTGTGGAATCCATTCAGTCAAGCTCAATTAGCTAAACAACTATAACCTACTATAACGATTCACTGTTTAATTTCTTCACATTTTATTTGAATTGAAAATATTCATATTGCCATAACGCTAAGAGTTCCAAGTAAATCCAAACCGGTGTTACAAATCTGCAGCCTCTGTTTTTAGACAAACGTGTGTTTTATTTGTATTTACTAATCACATAAAACCCATGATTGTAAGTAGCAATAAATAAAATCTAGGAATTTATTTGAAAATTGGATATTTGATGCTATTCCCACACATGATAACAACAAATTCAAAAATTAAAACAAATATCGTTCCCTGTAATTTGGATGGCAAATTGTAAGGAAATTTTGGCAAGTATTTAGTAGTTTAACAGTAGCTATTTAAAATCTCAATTTTCATGTTGATAGGCGTTTCATATGTGGCATACGAGCTCATACTGGCAACTAATTCCCATAGGAGAACAATGTTGGATTTATATGATGTGGATATGTCAATAGAAGATACAAATCTATTCATGTTTTTGTTCATTATTTTGTTTCTACTTTCTTGTCTTGTGTGTAGGCGTCAACACATTTGCCACTTTTTGCACTAGTTTTTACCAACACACAAACATTGACTGTCGGCGTATTTCTTTCATTCATGTTGAATAGTTCAAATAGTTCAAATTCTGTTGAAATTATAGTACAGTGACCACTTGAATTACATAAAAACTGACCACTAAACAAAAGATTCCTTTCAATGCAACTGCTAACGAAGTAGCCAACAAACAGGCATATGTATGTGAACTCCAGCAAGTGGCAGCAAACAATGAATCAATGTTTTAATAACCAGGATAATAAAGGATGACAAAAGGTGTTTGGAAAACAAAAGGCAAATGTATCAAAACTCACACTGAGTTTTACTAACACAAAGAAAAAGCAATGCACACTTTTAAAAATGTCCAATGAGCATATTTACAAATATATTTGCATAGATATTTTGAAATACAAATGAGTGACAGACAACCCAGAACAACCAAGCCGGTATAATTTGATACGATTTCTTTATTACTGTTCCAGTTCTGAATATGGTTTGATCAGTTAAGCATCTGTTCTTATCTTTTTTATTAAATATTTACCTTTTTGCATTTTAATAATTGTCGCATTTTCCCAATCGATGTGGGTGTTGCAAGGAGTCTGAAACGCTACAAATACATATGTATCTTCTGACATACATGAAGCATGCCGTCAAATTTCTACAAACTCAATAGAAATAATCCTAAGCATATACTACATACATACATACGTATGTACATAAGTATGTTAATTCTCAGATTGTTTGAAGAGTTTATTGTTTCATTTCACATAAGCACGCACCACATTAAATTAGAATCAAATATGCATTTCTTGAGACTTTCAACAATAATCTTCCAAATGCCATTAGGAATTTATGCAAAGTAAAACTAAATGTATAGTATGTATGTATGTATGAAAAAAAATTTAATTAAAATAACAAAATGACCACTTATGTACATACATATCTGAATACGGTTGTAAAAGTGTTTTGTACTTTTCCATAATTAATTTAATGTATTTATTTAGTTTAATTTATTTGACAGTTTTACCATTTTGCACTCTCATGATTGTTCTCATTTGCACAATTTTCATCACAAGAAACGAGTTTGGGTAAAATTGGGAAATTCTAGAAATTTGTTTATCTCTTCTTAGCCGTCCTTCGCCTCTGTATACTTTGTAGCTCTGGACTCAACAGCTCTCACATCACCGTAAATAACTAACTCTTAAGTGCGGCCAGGCATGGTTTTGGCATGACACACAAACTTTATTCGATTTTTAATCTGTATTCTACAGCTGAGAGGTATTTTCAAAAGATTCCTTTTCATATTTATTAAATTGTAAAAGATATTTTTTAACAATTTCACTCTAACGATTGGCTCGACATCAACGTGGCATAAAAACAAACGAATTTAATTACATATTTGTATTGGTTTCTTTTCTTTTCTCTTATTTACTCAATATGTTGAGAATACCGCAAAACTATTTTGGTAAACAAATCTAGATACATATTACGATACACACATACATATGTATCTACATACATACATATATTAAATTTAATTCAAATAGTCCATTAAGAAAAAAAAAGTTGTAAGTCAAACAAATATTTGTGTCTGTATCTTTTGCCTGACCCGTTGCTGTGGTTTTCGTCAGTTGATGCATGGAATTTGTGCAGCAGCTTTACATTTCTATGGTTGTATTGAGGAGAAAAGTGCCCTGTAAGGCTTTTTCTTAGAAAGCAAAATGTATTTTCTCTCTTATTTTATTAATTTTCTTTTCTTGTCCAAGCAGTGCATAATAATAGTTTTCTGTATTTGCGGAGGAATTTTTCTGAAAATTATTTTGAAACACATTTATACATATATGTATTAGTTTCAATGTTTTACTCAATTCATATTTTCTCATAGAAATTATTAACCATAAAACTTGTTTTTGTCTACTAAAATCTACCTTCTTCATTCAAGCTCATCTGGCAAGATGTAGCATAGCAATAAATTTCAAACACTTAGAGACGCATCACATACTTACACACGCATATTTACGTGTATGGTAAATATGCCTGTAAGCTTGTTTATTCAACTACGTATGTACGTATGTAGATAGTTATTATCACAGATATAGTGGTTATTATAACCCAAAGGCAAGTGGCAGGGAGTTAAGTTAAATTTAATAAATATTAATGTGTACAATGTGTTTTCTTTTTTTTTCCACAGGACTCTGAAGGAGTAAGTAAGTAATCCTTTGAGTTGGTGGTGCAACAAGACCGCCTAAAAAAGCAGTCAAAACCAGATTTTGTTTTGTTGACAATAAAAAAAATTATAACAAGCAAGTAATTAATCGTTTCTGTGTTTCCTGCAAAAAGCAAATTATCCCACTGTGATGATCTGTAAATGATGTTTTCTTATTTGAATGATAATGGGAAAATTGTAATGTAATATGGTTTATAAGGTTCACAAAACCAACTCCTGCAGTTTAATTTCAGGCATGCAAGTATTTTATTTTATTATATTTTTTATTGTTTATTCTATTACATACATATATTAGTAATGCTTAGCCGTTAAGGAATACGTTTGTATTAATTTTAAATAAAAGTACAATTCAGAAAAATGTTCTCAAAACAACAGAGGTTAGAACAAAGAAGTAAAAGTTTAAAATTGATGTGGATTAATATTGTATGAGCCGTATAGGCCAAACACCCACATGAACAACTAAAAGTAAATAAATTGCTTATAATAATTGTGGATTGCCACTAAAAAAGTCAATGTTTAGAATATTCAATATATGCCGCTATTTTCACTCATTTTCTTTAAAATGTGTTGCAAAACAATTTTCATTTACAATTAAACAATTGAACAAAGTGTAACGAGTCACACCTGCTTTCTGTCTTACAATTACCCTAACAAAAGTTGTTAGTGAAAGTTGCGGCGTTGGTTCCGTTATGCAGATCCCGTTAAAAATAATGTAAGCTTTATGTATTTGATTAAATTGCCTATTAAAAATGCACTCATTGAAGGCTTAATAGTTGCATAGGATTTTCATTTCTCCTTTTATCCCTAAAATTGATGCAGTGTTTCAATTATGTAATTCATAATATACGTGTAAATTGTAAAGCTGGCAGCACTGATGTTAGGGCAGCTGGTAAGTTTCAATTTTCAATTTCACCTAACCCGAACTCAATATAAGTGTGATCAGCTCAACATCCCAATAGTAATTTATTACTGAAATTAAAATAAATTTCAATACAAATTTTAACATAACACTTTTAGACAAAAGGTAATTTGTTGTAGTAATAAATTTTTCTAGATTTTGTTGCATTTTCAAATTTAAAAGTTGACGATACTGATTTTACGCCAGGAAACAATAATTTTGATTTGTTTTTAGCACACTGAAACAAATGAAACTGAGTAAAAAACGGCATTTATTTCACATGTATGACAGTTTTAATGCACATATGTACAATAAATCAAATAATGAAACTTACATGACACTTGGGATATTTTAGCAAACTTTTTGCCTATTTGAAGCAAATCATCCTAAATATACAAAAACACACACACTTTTACCATAAAATTTAGATGTGGCAACTCTCTCAGTTCTTATTCAAATATTTAAAAATATGAAAGACATACATATGCACAGTAAGCTACGCCAACACCTCATCAAGATAATGGTTCTTCTATTTTGGCCGATGGTAGTCGGTAGCTTGCTGTATCGAATGTGTTTCATGCTTCATATGCCGAGTGCTGGCATTGTTATTAAGGCCGGGCAGGTTAATCCGTGGTGTATGATTAGTTGGCTTGTTATCTCTTAAAGATAATTTTATTTAATTTTCTGTTCACTTATTTCAATTATCTCAAGAATTACACAATAGTAATTGCTGATTATGCCTGCTTGCAAGCTCGTTACTTTGTTCCTTTATTAATAAGAAACATTTTGCAAATTGTTGCTATCTTTAATAATTTTTCCAAGAAGCAAAAAATAAATAAAATAAGAAAATCTGCTGGATTTTCTATCAAATAAACAATGTGTGTTGCTCAGTTATAAGTATGTATTTTCAATTCCTTGGATTGAATGTTTAATTCCGTTGGATATAAAATCTCTTGAAATTTGCATTAAAATGCAAATCTCTAAATTAGAAAAACTTTTTAACACAAAATATAAAATGAACTCACATATGCAATATTGATGCAATCATTATCGCAATAACATACGAATGTGTAAATGTTTGCACCTACTTACATTTCAGCCAATACACTTTTGTGTTTTCATTATAAAACTTGTTGAAAATTTCATTAAAAATGGTTGCCGCTGTTGATTCTTTTAACCCGAAAACATTACAAAAATATATACATAAATATGAATACATACTTATGTACGTATGTAAGTAGGAAAGCGAAAACAATTTAAGGCTCAAGCAAACGGAATAAAGGAGAAAAGGCCTGAATAATAACACATGAATAAAATTCAAATTATATGAAAATTATTTCTCCCCCACACTCGCGCTTGTCAAACTTACAAATTAAAAACAAAAAAGCCAAAAAAGAAAAAATTAATCCATCATCAACCATAAGCAAATTTTGTTACGTAGTTAGTTGGTAGATATGTAGATAGTAGGAGACAAGGAATAAGTCATATGAACACACGGCGTGTGCTTAAAGTCGTAAATGGATGTTGTCGGTCTGTTTCTGTATGTACATACACATGTACATTAGGGTGGGTCGGTTTTCTGTTCATTTGGAAAATTATATTGGTCTTGAGGAAACTTGTGACCTTAAATGTATTTCAGCCAGCTGACGTTAAAAATTTGATATATGTATATATGTGTATGGTACTAGGTAATTCAGCATCCTTGCAAAAAAACATAATTAGGCAGCTCGAATTAGCTGAAAGCGATTTCAGAAATGTTTCTTTACAAACATGGATATTATACCCATAGTTGCACTGACATATCATTTGAAGTCCAATCAAAACAACCGTTGTTCATTGCTTCATAAAACTTAATTTCTCTGTTTGAGCATTATTGACGTTGACGCTAAATTTAAGTTGAGATATGCACAATCCGGTACAATCCTGCCTAATGGCAATTATTTTAGATGAACTTATTTTAAACTGCCGATTTCCATTCGAAATAAAGGCTTACTATTTCTGAAACGTACTGCCAGTTCTTCTATTTCAAACATGTTCGATCGTTTGCATAAACATCTAATACAAAAATAAAATTTTGAAATTTGAGAAACTGGCTGTTTAGGTTGCGGAAATTGCCGATGTCATACATATGAATTTGCATAATATATGCCATGTTTACCACCTTTGAGGGATGGGTTTGTAGTTTACCTGAATATATTGCTTCCGGTATGCCACAGGATAGCATGCTGGGGCCACTTTTATATTTAATATACACGTCTGATATGCCAGTTGGTAGCAATATTCACACATTTACATTTGCCGATGATACAGCTTGCCTAAGTACACACAAAATACCTCAAAAGCGTCCCGATATCTCCGGGAATATATCATTCAGTTTGAACTGTGGTTAAAGCTCTGGAGTAAATGAACAGAAATGTGTTCACGTGACATTTACACTACCAAGATCAGCAGCTTACTTGGAAGTTCTACATTGAAGCAAAACTTACACAAATGAAGCTTAAACTAGCACATATTGGTTGATAAGAAGGAACTCCACGATCAGCCTAGACTGTAAACTATTAATATATAAATATTATAAAGCCAATATGGTATTACGGTGCGCAACTATGGGGCAGAGCTTCAGCCTCTCTTGTAGGAAAAATCCAAAGATGGCAGAACAAGATTTTACGTTTAATTACTGCATCTCTATGGTATGTCAGAAACTTAAATATTCATGGAGACTTAAATATGCCACTTGTAACTACAGAAATCGCCAAGGTCGCAGGAAAGATTTAATCAAACTTGAGTCGCATCCTAATCCCCTTGCACGCAGTATTTTGAACCATTGTGGCCACATTGGATTAAAAGGGGATGCTGCAGATCTAATCAGCAATTCTTCAAATAATGTTCCATAAAAATAGATAATTAAAAATTATTATTTCAGATTACCATTAATAAATTATAAACAAATATTAAACCTTAGCGTTAATTCTGACACTGGTCTGGCTTAATAAATTATACATGTAGACTAAGATTTGCAAATTTATTGTTAGTTCAATTATGAAGATTCAATAAATAATTGCAATATAAAAAGCATGCATATATATTTTGAAATGCTCTAAATGCACTTAACATCTCTTATTTGTAGGACAGAATTCCATCTGGGTTTTCATAGGATTTTTCCTTAGATACAAAACGACCCGACCTAATATACGCATATACATATGTATGTAGGAAGTATGAGAGAAAGGATATGTGGATGCAAAACATAACAAATTTTTTAATATAGCGTTGAAAATTGCACTCAATTGCGGGTTAATGTTTGTCTACGAAAAAGCCTGCTGCATGCACACACTGAACAAAAAAAAAAAAAATAAGGAACAAGCAAATCCACCCACCCGCCAACAGATTAAACACTCATCCAACGAGCGAACCACTTTAGGAGAATATATTAAAATAATTTTTGTTGATGGTTAAAATGAATAAAGCAAGAAAAACACATAACCACTGCTCAGCGTGCAACCACACTAAAAGTATGCACACATACATATTTCTGAAGTGTGGTGAGGCTGGAATTCTCGTTTTGTCACTCAACTACCCGTATGATGGATGGTGCGAGAGCTTAATAAAATACATGAACAAATTAAAATGCCTTCAAATTCATTTTGTTGTATTGTATTATATTTGTCTTATTTACTAACTAATATGTGGGCACTCTCACTTGGTTGACTACTTTTATTACTGCATTTCATAGCGGGGAGGGGGACCTTTTGGAAAATTTTGTGGCAAGTGCAATTTTTATTTGACTTTTGCATATTCCATTTCGTAGGGTTCTTTTATAGACTCCTGTGCATATGTTCACTCAACAGAAAATAAAAATAAAAAATAACACCGCTGGAAATTTTATGAAAAGTGCATGTGTATACATACATGCATATGTATGTATGTCTGCAGCTTATGATCTCGCATGCGAATATGTGTGTGGGTTGTTGTTAAATGCAATAAGCATTTGAGCCTAAAAGCAATGCTATGCAAATATTCCTTAACAAACGTTTTTATATCTTTTGCATTTTTCAAATTTTTTTTTTTTAATTTTTTGCGTTTTCCTTTTTTCGATTTACAATTGTTATTTTTTTTTTTATCATGGCGAGGGAATTAAAACTTTGTCTGCAATTGGTATGTTGTAGATTTTAACAACAAAAATTGTTTCAATTTTTACTAAATTTTAGGGCGAATCCTTTTGCAGTTTTCACTGCATACATTATTTTGGCGGTTGTACTTGCATTCACAGATGGAACAGATTGGCGTTTCTCTTTCAGTGTGTTGCATTAGAGGTGTGTGTGTGTGTGTGTGGGGAAACGAGTGTGTGAAGTAATTCATCTCACATAATGAAATTTTGTATGTGTTTGTTACATCAATTGGTTAAAAAAATAAAAAGGAGGATGGTTAAATAAAATCGAAAAGGAAATAAAATAGACCACAATAAACACGAAATTTCATATTTTTTTATTACAATTGTGTATAATTGTCTATAAACTAGACTGTTGTTGCTGGGAGGTTAAATTGCTCTTCTATTGAAAGGACACGAAGCCATACAAACATCAAAGTGCATACATACATACATATGTAAGGTGTGTGTGTGTGTGTGTGTGTAAATGAAAAAAGAGATGTGTAATCAAGATTTTTTGTATATTTTGTTTTTGAAAACAATAATGGCTTTTATTAAGTCACAATTCAATTTATTTGACTGTTTTTATTGCTAGAAAAACTTTAACCAATAGGTATCTATAAAAGCAATGTTCAAAATAACGATGCCATAACACACACATAACACAAGCATGTAATATGAATGTGATAAATGTTCTATAACCAGTTTTGATACGCACTGCAATTAGCTTTGTAATATTGATAAAAATCAGATTTATAAACTACATAGATACATTTGAAACAAAAGCAAAAGCAAGCATCTACACATAACTAAACATTAATAAAGCAAAAGTATCGGTCTACTTGGAGTGGGTTTGTAAGCGAGATACACAATTCTCGCTCACATGATGTTTCTTCGCAATGTCCCACTTGGTAGGTATCTGTCCTTGAGTAATTATTAGTTTCTTTTGTACCATATTAAAAGCAAAAATATCATGTACTATATTACAAAAAACAGAATCGAACCTGTGGCTACTGGTCAAGTGCTCTATCCGCTCAGCCGTCGAGGAGCTCTATTTAAAGATAATGTCTCGCTTCCATTAACAGCATTCTGGGATGCTCTTTAGCCAAGCAGTTTTGTAAGGCATGATGTTTTTTTATTGCTTACTAATGTGAACTGTATTTTTGCTGGGATTAATTATGGCGCAATCTCACGAAATCATTTATGAAATTACATTTAAAATACAATCCTATGCAATTGCATTTTCTTAAGCTTTAAAAGATTATCGCGGCGCGCCTTTCTCTCTCTCTCTCTCTCTCTGCTCTCTTTGAAAGTTGCTGCAAACGATTTTTGCGTTTATATTTTATTTCTTTAAAGTAATTATTTTGACAACAATTATGCTGGCAAACAAAGTCTTGCATGCTAAATTTGCGGCGATATCTTTGTAAGATATAAGATCGAATTCAATATATTTGAAGTTGCGCTAATTGGATTGCAATTGCATATGTTAAAGAAAATTGTATTTTTATGAAAACAGTTGCTTTAGCGGTATTAATATTTTGTTTTATTAATTTTATTAATATTTATGTGCTTACCATTTTGTTTTATCCGCAGCAATTTGCGAAAAATCGTAAAAGTAATTTCCCGGATTTTCGCAGAAACTCTGTTTGGCATACAATAAAGTCAGAAAATCTTTTAGCAGCACCATTTTACATGTTGAAGCAATTAGCTGGGTGGCATTTTGTACAGATGGCAGGATAAACGTTTGTTTATGCGACCTGACGAACATGGCTGGTTGACTTCAATGCATACTAATGAAATCAAATCCGCAAAATCAACAAACAAATAAAAAGAAAATTCAATAAAAGTGTAACCAAAGTAAAAAAAAAAAACCCAAAAGTTAAGGAAGAGAGAAAAATATGTACATACACACATATATAAAACAGAGAAGAAAATTTTTTTCAAATAGGAATGGGTGCTTAGCGCAAACTAAAAATAAAGCTCAACAAAATTAATTAAAAACATCCAGACATTATTGAGGGTAGGTTTGGGTTTTAAAGATAGAGAAGTAAACATTTAATCTCTCTAATTTTAGCTCAACTCCAGCAGAAAATACGTTTCAAATTACGCCCCTTTCACCACTTTATTAATGATGATTGAAATGAAATATTACCTTATCTAAAGTTTTCATAAAAATTAAACAAACGTAGCTTACTCAGTATGATTGTGTTTGACATAAAGAAAGAAAAAAAACATTGTATAAATTGAATAGATGTCAACAGAACCGTTTAGTTAACATGCTTTTTGCCTTACAAATATATTTTCCTGAGTTTTTAAATACCATTAAAACCCTTCAATTGAGGTTATTGCTGTTTGAAGTGCATCCATCCTCCTTTCCTTTTTCGTTATTTTTCCACCCACAAAGTCGTTAAAACGTTTCGTTTCACACTCAAACAAAACAACGTTCGTTAATGAGTTTCATTCAAAAATTTTCCGCAAACAAAAACTTTACTTGATTTTTTCAGGCTGGCATGCTATACTATTGTTGCGATACTTAAGTGTGTTTGTACATTGATTGGTGCACACATATGCGCTTCAAAGTATATTCCAGCACTTCTTAATATATGTACATATGTATATAGGCATTTTGTATTCTTTAAAGCTTATAATGATGGTAAGGAACATTTTGTTTTCTTTGTAACTTTTAACAAATAAATCCTTTAATAGTTTGCCAAATGCATTAGCTCGTCTACTAGAAAAACTTCCATAGGCCTCTTACGTTCCTTATTCAATCATTACCCACGCCCGTCCTAGCCACTGCAACAACGCCTTTGATTATTTGGTTGGTTGTTTAATATGTACACAAATTGAATTCCATTATATTTATTGAAAATATTCATTATTTAAATATTTTGTTTTTCACTAGGGATAATAAATGTTTTCTTCTTATTTCTTTAAGAGTTTTTGTTAAATATTGACTTTTCATCTTTTCATTAATGCCTCGTTCAGAGGACAAAATGAAGCTCTGGGTTCGCTCTCTCAACCACGATTGAGAGTTTCAGTGTTGGCGATTATCTTATTGGGGTTCAGTGTATCCTTCATGTCCAAAATTTTAATCGTTCAGAAGAAGACAATTTAGTTATTCTGCTTAGGTGGGATATAATAGCCCGTATTATACTACATACACCTAAGCCAGTCTAGGCTTGTTGTGTGCTACCTGGTTTCTCAATGGGTCTACAGAAACTCCACTTTTTAGGCCTTGCAGTTAATTTGAGCAATGTGAAAACTAAAATTAACTTTCCAACTTTGAACATAGACAAGATTGATAATTTGGATAACAAACATCAAGTGCGATCACAGTCAACATATTTTACAAGCACAGCGTTTATCTGATTAAATTAATTGTTATTTTGTTTTCAATTTATGTTGTTACACGTCAATAAATGTCAACGACAATAAATATTAATAAATGAATAAAAATAAATAATAGTGAAATGACAACGATAATATTGCTGATTTAATGTTGATAACGAAACCATATGATGATGTGTTTGCTGTTATCATTATTATACCTGAATAATGAAAAAACATACAAAGTTGTATCTGCTACATACATACATATATGCACTTTATTAATAAGGGCGGTTGTATTAAATTAGTGTTATAAACCACAAAAACACAACAGCTTTTGTTGAAAAAATTTCTCACACTTTACAATAACAAATATCGCTGCAGTTGAGTTCATATATTTATACATACTTATGTATATATTTTTATACGTTGGCACATTAATACTTTTTAAATAAATTTATCATGTGAACAAGTGTTTTTAACTGATTCATATTACTCATACATATGTATATTATTACGCAATAATTCAAAATGATTTATTCGTTATTTATTTAGTGTGGATATTTGAAAATGTTTACTTTTGATACTTTCAAATATACAAACCGTAGCAGCAACCGATGGTAGCTCGTACATATGTACGTAGCAATACGGAAAAAACTTGTTGTTGTCTTGAAAATGTGTTTAAATGTTTT
>BGZK01003707.1:0-20803 GCA_005406025.1 Eumeta japonica
ATTTACATTAATGAAATCCAAAAATCCTTTTCTCCGTTATTTATAAGGTAAGAGTACAATCGTATCCGTCATCTCCCTATACATCTGAAATGCGCAAAACAATGTAACATAATAAGGAATCGACACGAACAGTCCAAGGAAGAAATTGACAGCAGCACGGCGGGCGTCAGACGCGCCCGAGCGCTCTACAGGCGCGGGTGGTCCGTGACGCGGACGAAATATTTTAATGTAATAAAATGTGCGCCGTCGTACGTGGACGTGTTTGAAGACGCCGCATTTATGCTATTTCGTCGACGTATTTTCGTTTGTTTCAAATTTTCTGCGTAAAGTAAACGAGGTGATATTCAAAATGGCGTTATGATCACATAAATGACACGAACTGAGATTAACTATTTGAACGAGTAAAATTATTTTTAGTGATTTTGTCATTTTAGTATATTATTATTTTTAAAACAGTACTAGCAGCGAAACCCCGCGTTGCTCGGGTTAAAATACATCGCATGTTTAATGGTATAAAAATAATTAACGATCCATTTTTAACTTACATATTGCAGATTCTTATTTTAGATATTGAGAGACTAAATCTATACTTCTCCCGGAATCATTTCCTGGATGATGTTGCTGATGTCGTTGATAATGTTGTTCTTCATGGCTAGAATAATTCGTTCGCGTAACCATTCTCAATTGGCATAATTTTCAGCAATACTTGGTTATATTTCATTTACCAGTTGTTCTGGTGTTTCAACAACATTACATAACCCATTAGTTAATGTGATTTGGCCAGTATTTTCGTCTATTCGATAGATGATCTCTTCTATTTATAATAGTTTTAAGAAAATTCTTATACATTTTCATCTCCTGAAATTTGCGCCCTGATATTTGTTATTAACTTCATTATTTTAAATGTTACCAAAGACCGACTTCTTTAAGCAAGTATTAATTTCATCTGCTGACGTTGATTTCCGAATGATAGGGTTTGACGAAAATCGCCTGATAGCATTAACAATGCACCTTCCATTACATTCGCGTTGTCGCGTAAATCTTGATGTGTTCTCTTGAGTGCTTCTAGTGATTTTCTATATGCCATTGTGCTTTCGTCTTATATGGCTTAGCACTGTTTCAATATTTGTGCACGTGCTGATGATTGTGATGTCACATACCGGAAATTCATAATCGGCTACATTTAATGGTAATTTTAAACCCAGAATGCGCTGTTCGTCCACCACCCATAACCGTTGACGCTATCCCAAATGATGCCAGAGCGAGAACAATTTCTTTATTTTCTCATTTCATCTAGAATTAAATTTATCTAAAATAATTTCTCGGTGCCATATGTCTAAAATATTATACCACCTTGCTGTATTTTTTAATAATCCATTATTATATCATATGCTTGTTTTGACACTCAATTAATAAGGATTTGTCATGTTGGATCGAATGTGCCTAAATTTGACAGTATTATAATTTGTTTCCTTAAATATTCACTCTTCATTTCATCCAAATGACTTCGTTTAGGCGATTCAACATCTAGTTCTATTAAAGTTTGTTAAATATTGCTAAACATCTATCTTCTATCAATATCAAAGCTTTGTGAAAAATTTGTTCATGAAATTATTTTTAAGTCCGAGTTTTGTTTTCGTAGTTCAGACAAGATGCCATCGCTCATATATTCTCGATATTTTAGCCATAGTCGATTTGGATTAGAAGGATTACATGTCGTTAATATAGTTGCAGAATAGCTCACGAGTTTGATTTGCTGTAGCCGTTTGGGCTGCTTCATTCATAGCTAACCATTATCGTTTTCTATCTTTGACATGCTTCGCGACATATCTCACAAATGTAACCATTGGCAGTTTTAAATTTTCAAAACACGTTGGACCACGGACAATGTGAAGTAACAAACGTTGATAGAAACATTCAGCGGTTTTGGATGCACTGTGTAGATCGGTCCTATTGTGTTACTCTTGAACACCTATCAAGTCCCACTGGCATTCCACGTATTCAAGCATTAAATTGTTTACTTGTTGTGTCCCGCGTGTAATAGATTGGTACTTATGAGTAAAGTAAAGTCTTAATATATGGATCTTTCTGGCATAGTTCAAAAAAGTCTGTTAAAATTGTTCGTGTTGGTGGTTCCGTCGCAATCGATTGATCGTCGATCAGGATTTTCTTTCGGGTTTGGAAACTCAGCTTGATGATATCATCTATTTTGATCGGTTGAATTTTATTTTGAAACCAAATTAAGTTGTGAATGTGGCAATCCTCGTTTCTGTCATTTAATTGCTAACATTCAGCAAATAACAGTACCAAATATTTTATTTTTCACGATGGCATCAATAAATTTGATTTGTTTTGGACGAAAAACGTGGACAACAATATCATATCGATCGCTGGTTGTCTGTCCATATCGTAATATATCTTTGATTTCCACCCATGAAGAATTACATGTAAATCTTATAAATAAATCTGGTTGGCCGTGTTTTTTGACATAGGTTATCGCATCTTGAGCATGTTCGTGCATGTTACGTGCACTTCTAGTAAACGTAGATGGCAAAATGATAAATTTTCCCATGTCATCGACGTTTCCACCACTTATAATAGCATCTTTTAAATTGATGTATTCATTCGAACGCAACTTTTGTTGATCAGAGCGAATAAATTCTTATATTTTCCTCTCAATTTTAGAATTCATATCTACAAAAAACTGCTGAAATAAATTGCTGCCAACAATTTAAAATATGGTTATATTCGCTATTTGTAGTCATAATGCACATGAAGCACAATAAGCATAAAATTGCATAGCTGGTACTTTTTTGTTAGTTTCGACACCTGTAGCTGGATTGATTTGTTGAGTATTGAAATGATAACCATCCTCCCCTTGCCAAAAAATCACTGGATACCATAGTGCATTATAACTTCGATGTGTTTCAGAAATACGTTGCAATTTATTACTTGGCGCTGAATAATAATATCACATCGACTACATTCGTTATCAATAATTACTACGGCAACTTCGTTTGTTTGAGGTGCATCGATCCTTCGTTTGTATTGACCAGCTAGTCTTTTATCTGCTCGAATGACGTTTTATAATTATCTGCAACCATTTGGTCTAGAGAAGTCTGAAATAAAGTGATTAGTTGATTATGATTATGCAGTAGACGCTGTAATTTATGAATAATATCTCGTTGTAGTCCCTGAATGTAAGAGCAACTTAGATCTGTTTCAAGTTCTTTGTTACCAATTAAGTATACTTGAAGAAATTTTGAATTTTCATTGGACATCGACAAAAGTAAGCCTACTCGGTGATAAATTTGGCCTTCAACCATGGAAACCGGGCTGAAATTTTCTTCGTGACATATTAATGAAGCTCCAAATAAAGTAATTTTAAAACAATAGTTGTATTAACGTATATTTTGCAGAAAATGATTGGAATCTAGTATTTTTCCATTCATTTATGCGAGTAATTGTGGTGATGTACCACACATCTAATGCTGGTAAATTGACTTTACCACTCGAGCAGCACAAACCAGCAGTTTCGCCTTTAAATTTCCTCACATGACAATATTGGCATATCGTATTCATTTTTTCGATGCAATAACTGGATGTTCACTGTATTGTTTTTTGCAGTCATAATGTATTTCTGAAGTTCTGAATTCTCAATTTTACTTGTTACATCTTGTTTTTTGCGTAACATAGCCATTCCTTTTTTATTTCTTCTATTTTCCACTTCACGTTGATCAGCAGATTGACGATTTCTAAGAGTTGTCATTCGGGATAACACCTCCTCGTTAATATGTAATCTTTTATCTTCGATTAAATTTTTTCTAATTCTATTCAATCCTTTACGAATATTCAAAGCCGTTTTTCTCGCTGTTTGTTTCAGTTCGACATGTTACTTTTCTTTTCTTTGAATTCACTCGAGGTTTTGTAAATACTTTTATACCTTAACATTGTGTATGTATAATGTAATAAAGTTACAAAAATTAATCTCTTTGATTGTTATTATGATGACTGACGTAGTCAGTGAATTTTGGTTCATATACCATAATACACTGAAATTTCTGATACCAGAACACTAGAATATTCAGGTAGTTTGTTCTATTTTACTTGTCAAAATCACTTCAATTTTTAATTACTATTTACTCTCAATTACAATTGATCTCGACTACAAACACGATCAAACTGGTGAAAGTTTCGGTTTATATACCATCGCATATCGAAATTTCTGGTACCAGAACACTAGAATATTCAAATAATTCCTTTTTTCACTTGTCAAAATCACTTGAATTAGTTCCGTTACTGTTCGCTTCCAGTTTCAATTAATGTTTTCTCAACTAAAAATACGATCAAACTGACGAAAACTTGCTGAATTTCGGTTGATATACCATCAGACGTCGAAATTTCTATCACCAGAACATTCAAGATTATTACCAACAACGACAGCTTATCTTAAATCTTTTAAGAATTTTAAAATTAATTTTCAATGTTCTAGATCGTTCTGGAATTTTTAAGAACATTTTAGAAAATTCAAGATTAGTTTTGATAGTGACAGACCACCCTGCATCTTTATAATTTTTTTTGATGATAGTAGATCATTTTAGAATATTCTAGAAAATTTTAGAACTCCTTATGAGTTAGAGAATTAATTAATTAATCATGTCATTAATTATTTTAGAACTTTCTAGAACATTCCACATCGATTTCAACAGTCGCACATATTTTGGAACTTTCTAGAGGTGTGGGTAACCTTTGATATGTTGCGAGCCAAATTTTAGTATGCAAATTTGTTCACGGGCCGCGTTCAAAAGTAGTGTATTTTAAAGTAGTATTTATAATTTTTAGCGATATATATCATACATGAAATAACTCGATAATGTTATTATAATACAATTTAATAAAATAACAAAATGAAATGAAAAAATTAGGTAAAAATTAAAATTAAATTGTGAAATTGGGAATTACATACTACAAACTACGAAAGTTAAATAGCGACACCGAAATCAATGAGACACTTGAGGTTGGATTTGGGAAACTAATCCATCGATGTTTAAATTAATTCCACTGATGCAAAGACGTAAAGAATTTTCCAAATTATCGTCAGTCAGCCTTGTACGATGTTTTGATTTATTGACTTTCATTATTGAAAAAACTGTTCGCATTTGTAAGTTCTGCCAAACGCACGAATTAATCTTCTTGCGAATTTTCTAAGTTACAGAAAATGGTCTTCATTGAAGTATTTTTTGTAGAAATCGCACAACTCCACGTCTTTAAATTTAGATTTTAGGAGTAAGTTTTCTTGAACCTCGATCAATTCAATTTGCAAGTGTATTGGAATATTTTGTACATTACTTTTTGTTGGAGTAACATTTATATTGAAACTATCCTCCATGTTTTTGAAATCGCTAAATCTGTTCGAAAATTGCTCCGACAGTAACTTCTGAGTTCTTCAGCGTATTGAGAATAAGCAATATTTTCATACGCAGAGAGCGTGGTCAAATGGTAACTGTTACCAGATAACATCTGTGCCTTCCACAAGCGGATTTTGTTCTGAAACGCTTTCAAATGGCTGTACAAATTATTTACTAACTGTCATTGTTTTTGAAGTTTCAAATATAAATCATTCAAATAGCCTATAAGGTCGACTAGAAACGCTAAGTCACATATCTATTTTGGGTCACTCAATTCAGATAGTGGTTTATTCTTTATTTGCATAAAATCTGCCATCTTATTTCTAAGCTCGTAAAACCGTTTCAGCATTTTCCCTTTGCTTAGCCATCTGACTTCGCAATAATATGTTACGTTGTCATATTCGGCTGATATTTCTTCCGAAAACGCCTTGGACTGACGATGGTTAAGCCTTCAGGATCGAATAAAATTAATGGGTTTTACTACCACAATCATAACATTCTGGAGTTAGAACACAAGTTCTGTTGGTGCATAATACAATAAAGGACTATTAAATCATCATTTTCACATTTAATTCAGTTGCTTTTTCATTCAAAATTCTGATGAAACCTTTGCGTAAGCCAACCATAGAAGGTACACCATCTATACATACTTTAACGAATTTTGACCATGCCAAGTCAAAACTTGTGTATACCTTTTGAACTTCATTAAAAATGCTGCTGTAAAGCAAACAATTCCTCAGTAAAAGTGAACTCTTTATCAACACCTTGAATAAATTTAGCCAGTTGAATTGTGTCAGACAAATAGGTGCTCTCGTCTAATGCTATGGAAAATTTTTCAAAACCATCCATACGGTCAGTCAATGTTGTTTTATATCATTAGCCATCATTTTTATACTTCGGACAACAGTTCGTCCTGACAAACATTTTTTTTCAAATTCATGTTTCTTTTCAGGACACAGAACACTGCAAACTTTTAACACTCACTCCTTCATTAATTCTTCTTGGGAAAATGGGTTTAATGACTTTGCCACTTTAGAACTAATTATAAAACTAGCTTTCACATTATCAAGTTGTGTTCTTTGTTTATAACAATTGCTGCTGTTTTTCTTAATTTGCTTAAGGTTCTCGTTTGTGTATTTTCTTACTGCCGTCAGTGAGTGCAGCATAGGATGCTTAGTTGAGTAATGCCTTATATTGAATTATTTCATCACTAAAATGGATTCATTACAAAGCAAACAAATAGGGTTACCATTGTGCCCGATAAAAATAATTCTTGGGTCCATTTTGTTGAAACTGGCGATCCTCTGCATTTACTTTTCGTTTCTTTCCACCAGACATCATTTTCGCTTACTTTTCGTTCGATAAACTTAACAAAATATAATTAATAAGCACTTTAGATGCACACAAAGTCACAAAACAAATTGACGACACTAGCAGTTTGCTGGGATATCGCTTGTCGAAGTTATCACCTCGGTAACTCAAATAGAATTGAACTTAAGTTTGGGCCATCAACCCGCTTATATAGGCAAAGTGAAAGAAGGATCTAGAATCGTCTAGTGTAGAACAATTGAGAAACAATAATCTCTTGTTGCGCCGCCAGTGAAGCGACGAACATCAAAAGCTTTGATGTTTGCCGCCACTCGGCTGGCTCGCTCACTTGACTCCGTGAATATGAGTAAGTCGTGCAATATATATTTTTATTAGGTTTTCAAAGATGTCTTGCGGGCCGGGTCGAAGCTTACAGCGGGTGGGATGTGGCCCGTGGATCGGTTGTTGCCCACTTACGTTCTAGAGTATTCCAAAAAATTTTAGAACCTTCCAGCACACCTAGCATGATGACTCTAGACAAGTGTCTATTTCGAGAGAAAATTTCTATTCTAGCTGTCAAATTTGTCTAACTCCGTAGTATGAACGCATGTATAGACTAATTTATCCCCGTAGAGAAAATTTCTCGAGTATAGACAACGAAATCTACATGGAAAAAATGCGACATTATTCATTCGGTCAATTTCGTTCAAGAGCATAAAACCCTATTTAATTAAATATTTGTAACATTCGACTTGTCAGTACGTAATAGCACTACATTTGAACTTTATACAGTAATCGTTTTAAAAAGTAACCTTTATTCCGTGTAACGGTGCATCATCGTGTTATTTACTGTGTCGTGCATTTGAGGAAGTTTGTTGTGTGCATTACTGTAATTGTAGCTAAATATATTTAATTTAACGAGATGCAGCAAGAAAAGAAAAAGTAAGTACCTAGGTAACGACAATCATGTAATACGCATGAACCATAACTTTATGAAATTATAATGTTAAAATCGATCATACATTGTTAAATGGATACATATTGTTTGTGTTGCAAATAGGTACCCAATAAATATTTCATTAATTTATAGTACACTTATTCGGCAGTCTCACCTTTGATTAAACTCTTTTTGCTTATATCTATGAATCTCAGTGTTATAATTTTAATATTGTGTTTATGTTTATCTTTCATTCAGAAATGTGCGGAGCACAAATTTACAAATTCAAACTTTGGTGGATTACATGTCCACCCACACCGCTTTTGCAAGAGGCGATTTTACTGGCCCTCGGCCAAAAAAAATGACATGGAGTGGGCCAATTTAAAGGCTGTTTTAGCTGAACGTGGGCCAGATAAATCTGTAGAGCAGTGGAAAAACGTATGTAGTATTGATTATAATCGTGTTTATTTAAATGTCATTTGATTGTAACACCTTTGAAATGTGAAGAGAGGTTTTTTATTTATTTTATTTCAGACTTGGAGAGACTTGAAAAAAAAAGCTCGAAGTGAGATGGCAACTCACAAGAGATCATTGAACATTACCGGAAATAAAGAGCCAGTACCAGTTATATCAGATATAAGTAATAAAATAATGGACATTATAGGATTGGCATCCGCTATTGGGATAGGACCCATGGAGTCTATTATTGATGTAAGTAAAAAAAAGTTATATGTAGATTATAACTGACAACTCAGAATTTTTCTTTCTATTTTCTCACCTTCCAAGAATGTCTGAAGTAGGTATTACAAGATTCCATTAGATACTGATTACAATCCATTCTAGCACTGATTCCACTTTGTATTGTGTAAATATTTAATTTGACATTTGTTATAGAATTTGTAAGTCACAATATTCAAGATCAAGAGCTACAAAAAAACGTTTATTTTTGTAAATTAATTGTTTCTTTTGCTTTTATTAATGCTAGATATTAGAAAAGTTGTGTTTACAGTTTATGTAATATTATACAACAATTAATTGTCCTCAAGATAAAGTAAAAACTGTTGTAAGTATTTAACCATATGTATGATATCTCCAAAGTCAATTGTGAAATCTCATACGGAGTGCAACAAGTGATATCTTTTTTTTTGTATGCTTTAATTACGATATCTGAACACATTATTTATGAATGAGACATGCTTTTATTAATATTTATACTAAGATATTAGAATGAAATACTTAAATCCAATAATATTTCTTTTAATATTTTCTTATCTTATCACCTCTTAATATCGGGGACTTCGACTCCAAAAAATTATTCTATAAATTTAAATTCAACATGGATGGTTACAATTCAAATTTAAATGTGATGAGGGATTTTTTCAGTTTTTTGATTCATGTCATTGGATAAAGAAATAATGTAGCGAGATTAAAAATAAATTTAATTATATATGTGTCAATAGATCTTGTCAGTTTCATGAAAAGCAAAGAAAGAATTTCAAAAATGTTTCATTAATTTTCTTAATAAAGTATAAATAGATCACTAAAGATGGTGGTGGCACCTTGGTGCATAAATACAATTTGCACTCAAGTATTGAGTTTCTTTTGGAAAGTCTTTTTTATCATGATTTTTGATTGATGGTCTAAAATTCCTATCAACTATTATTTATTGATATCATGAGGTAGTGATATTCATAAAATTATTTTTAAAGGAAAACAAATATTTCTATTAACCTTGCAATGAACAATTAATAATTAGGATTTTTGTTATTATATTTTCTTTTAGATTGGGTCTTCTGAACAAGACACAGCAGTCTCTTTGCCAATGGAGCCGCATTCTTCTGGGCACTCATCAACGATGAACCCTGCTCCAGCAAGTTTGGAACAGATACAAACACTGGGTGTGAAAAAAATGATAAAGAGACGTAAGCAGTATCGACCTGTGGCAGATTTTGCCAATATCCAAAGAGAAACTAACGAGATTTTAAAGGTTTGTATTACTATTGATTTTGTTCTTATCACTACTGAATAATAATTACATTTTTGTTGGTATATTACTTAACGAATTTAAATTCTATATACTTCCTCCACAACTAAAATTAATGTACTTCTTTAAATAATTTATTTGAACTATATTTATGGTAATTTTCAGAAATTTGCTGATGACATGGTAGCAGTTTTAAAAGAAAGAAACAAAATTGAGAAAGAAAGAAAAATTGAAAAGAAAGAAATGCCATACTTAGGTAATTCACTAAGAATAAAACTGATTAATTAGGAATAAAACATGCATCCGATGGTTCCATACAAACTTAATTCTTTATGTAGATATTTCATCCATCAATTGTGTCAATTATTTTTGTCTGTTTTTGATACCAATACGGGTGAGATAAAAGTCCCAAGAATTCCCAATCTTTTGCTCTTTTGTCAAATAATTTTTGGAATTCTCTTAAAAATATCCAAATTTTTTATAATTAAGTTTTCATAGGTGAAGTCTAAAAAATTCTTAACTACATCATTGTCATTACTGCAAGTGTAAGTTTGTAGTCAAAACATCTTTTCATGTGATAAACTACAAATTATCAATTTTATGATTTTTCCTTTATTTGTGTTGTGAGACCTTTTTCTTGCCAAATTTCATATTCTAAGTCAATGAAAAATACCTTATAGGTTTTGATATACTTGCGTGTTTCAAAATATAAGGCATGAATGGCCATATTTTTTTGGTTACGTTGACTTTATTTAAGGGATTACAGACATAAGTATTTGATTTTTATTTCAACTTGATGATACCTCTACATTTACTTAAGAACGGTCTTCATAGACAGACAGACAACAGAGTGATCCTAAAATCCTGTTTTCTTTAGAGGTATGGAACCCTAATAAATTAAACCATTTTAGTTAAAATTATATATCTGTATATTAAAATCAATAAATGATTATTGTGTAAAATAGGTTTCTATTAATCTTGCTCGTTTGGCTTCTGCTTCTCGTAACAAATTAATTGAAGGAGAATATTCCACATCCATTTCTTCATCGGGATTATCATTTGTGTTTTCCTCGAATAAAATTAATGGATTCCTAAAATACAAATATTGATTTGAATTTATGTCTAGTGTCTAGTTACTATTTCTGATATTAAAAACATTCTTTACCTGTAATGACATAAAATATTATACAAAACACAACATGTATATATGATCTCAGAAACTCTTTCAGGTGAGTAATGCAAAATTCTGTCTCGTCTTAAGCACCTAAATGTGCCTTTTAAGTATCCAATTAACCTTTCTACACAATTCCTAATTTGGCAATGTTTTTAGTGTAATTGTTTGCATTAGATCCTTCTGTTGCATCTAGTATGGGTGTCATCGACCACGGTTCTAATGCATAACCACTGTCACCTGTCAATAAAAATCCTTGTTGTTTCAGATATTCCAAAACGGAGCTGTCGTTGACATATTATATTTTAAATTATTAAAATTATACAAGAAAAAATATGTTTACATTTACCTAAAATGAACTCTTACCTAAAAGATGGAAATCACCAACTCAATTCATACAAATTATTAAATAAATTGGTCATGAATTCCCTGGTACCTCGCAACTACATTTATTATTTTGCAATCTGACATCTGAAACCAAATGGAAATTAAAGTCAATTCCTTGGTCTCAATAGAAGTATTTTCAATTTTAATACTTATGACAAATCAGATTTCATTATTTTTAAATACCACACACACAGGCCACATCACACCGGCCTGCAAAGTATAAGTTTTAATTTCCTTTAGAATAAGAATGTATTTTTGAGATATTATTGTATGTTGAATTAAAATATAGAGCTCACTTTATAGTACATCAAGATTTATTTTTGGCAAGATATATAAATTTAGAATAATTTTAATGAAACAATAAAATATTAAAGAGTAATAATAAAACTGAATATTCATTTTATAAGATGTAATTCTTTTAAAAATAACAACTAGTCATATATATATGTGGTAAATGATAAAACATTTAACCAAACTCTTAAGAAAATTAAAGTTATTAAGGAAACAATGTTAAAAACATTAAAAAATTCATTAAAAACTCTGAGGACATATATAAATTGTTATTATAAATATATTGTTAAGAAGTCGATTGATTTTATTGCTGATTTAAAAATAAAATAGGTACTTTTATACTCGAGGGACTACAAATTTAAATAATTTTATCGATTATTGTAAGTATAATATATATGGTTTCTTCTACGATTTGCACATTTAAAGAGTGATAGCCCTTCCGGTTTATATATTGAGCTGCATTTTCTGAAGGTGGAAATAGTCCAACATGAGTGCAATCTATGCAACCCAATATATTAGGCAACCCAAATTTTCATAAAAACCAGATGTAATTGCATCTGTCCACAGGCGCACCAGAGAATTTTATCCAACGATTCATAAGACTGTCAGCAAAAATATTTTTGTTTATTACCAAATCAAATAGCTAGCTTAGATCACTTCATATACAAAAATCTTAATTACCGATTCAATACAGCATTTGTGAATCTTTGAAGATATTTGCTGACTGTGGTTTGGGCAACACATATCATGTGGTCTTGGCAATTCCGCGTTGGTAGCTCCAACAGAAATCTTATAGAACAGAGAACCTACGGTATAAATGTATAAGTAGCTAAAATATTTTTTATCTGAGACACATTTCTTTGGTAAAACATTGACATTTAATATCTACTACACTTAGATTGTGTGACAAAAAACAATACCTGTACATATGGTGGACAACCTGATGAGTTTTTAGGTTTCAGGTCTGGAGTGAGTTCCTCGATAAGGTAATGAACTACATCTTTAGTAAAGCGATATAATTGTTGAAATTCTACATCAGGTAAAAGAAATGGATCGCTGGCATCTCTCAAACTCCTACGAATAGTTTTGCGACCATACGCGCGTTCGTACTGACCTGCTACGTACCAAAATACAAAAGCTCTCGACATTCTAAAAAAAATAGTTTAATGAATCGGTTATTAAAAGATACTTGTAAATTTCAATTTACATAAAAGAAAGCACTTCACGATTTCGGAATAAATAAATATATATATATACTCACCTTATATATATTCAGTAGGTATTTATAATTGTTTTATGACTGCACTTTACCTAAACAAAACTTTTAACCAATATGATTTTAATTAGGTATGAATCTTGAAAAGGTATTTTTTTAAGTAAATACGTAAATTTGAAGAGATTTAAATTTTAGTAGCGTAGGTACTTAAAAGTGTATAAAGCACAATTATCTAATTAATCTTTTGATAAAATAATTTCTCTATATAAGTGTCGGCATTGATTGGATAAAGACATGTCTACTGATTAGCTGTCAAAGATAGAAACTAGTCTACTTTCTTGTCATTCATGCTAAGTAATGAAGACATAACTCTTTTAGACCACGTGACATATGTCATTATAAAACCTCGCGTAGACAAAATGTAGTGTCATGCTAGATAAAAAGATAAAACGTATTTTGTCTACATTGTTGTAGACATGTGTCTTTCTCGTGTCGTTCATGCTAGCACTGCTGAACATTCCACATCAGTTATAACAGTTGCAGATATTTTGAAACTTTCTAGATCATTCTAGAAATTCTCAGATCCTTCTAGAACATTCCGGATCGATTTTTAACAGTTGCACACATTTTGGACTTTTCTAAATAATTTACAGAAGTTCTAATTAGTTATAAAAGGACAGATACATATTTTGTTACATTTTCGCCACCCACAACCACCCACTTCCACCCACCGCGACTAAACTTCCCTACTCTTACCGTGAGACCAAGGAGTGTTTACCACCCCAACGGGAAGTTGATTGGAATTGGTGGTGATAGAGAAAATCCGGTTTCTACAAACAAACATTAGTATTTTATATATGTATATGTATTTAGATAGATTTAGATTTGGCCCACGTATACTATTTATCTTATAAAAATTACCAAGTTTTATGCAAAATACTATAAATACGATTCCTATAATTAAATTTCATAATTTAGTATAATGTACATAACACCTGTTTTTTATAAGTAATTTTAATTGCTTATAAAAAACTTATATCTGAGAAAACAAACTTACATGAAAATTCTTAAAAGGCATTTTTAAAGACAGGCAAGTGCGAATCTGACTTGCGAGAATATCTTCCTACTATAAATCATTAAATAACACATCCTCTTTTAACTCTCATTCAAAATTTTATTCTTAACGGGATACTAAAAATTAGGAAAATTAAGAAAATGCGTTTTTTGCGAAAAAGGAATTGTTTTATTATTATTTCATATCTAGTTAAAATCGGTTACTTTCTTTGAGAGATATTTTTAACAGATTTTTGAATTGAATTTTAAATTTTTTGATTGATATTCAGTTTCTTATCGCTTCAAAACTGCATTAGATGTCGCAAGCGCCGTTCACCCCTGTCGATTCGACCAAAGACATCATGTCAAAAAGTAAAAAAACTGTTGTTCATGTAACATAGATTTTTTGGCTGACTGTTAAAGTCTAACCTTCTTTTGTGGCCAAAAACATATTTAGAATATAGTAAGCCCAGTCAGATTCGGTCATTACCTTCGTCTATGATGTGGAGCTATTTGTTTTCAAATTTAATATATGTATATATGAAATTAAAAAAACAAATCCATATATATGTATATGATTGGAAGGAGAATACTGACAGTTTCAAGCACAAACAACAAAAAGTAATTTTGTTTTAATATTTTCGATCTTGAAGAACTTTAAATGTAAGCAGTAATTTTCCTAAGCTCCGACATCCCGTAAACAGCGGGAAGTCTTGAGACTGGCCTGTAAGGCCTACCACTTAATTTTTTTCCTTTTGCATTAATTGAAAATAAACTATTGTATTACCTGTTATGTTTCAGACTCATTTTTTCGTACTGAATTATATAAAGAAATTATAAGAAAAGTCGAAATGCATCTTAAGCTAGAATTTGAACTTAACTCTTTAGTCAAAGTGGGCTACCATAATCAAATAGACCGACTGAATTCATTAGTCCGCCATACACTAAAGCAATACGGATACAATATGACATTACTTCGAAAAAAATCCTTATAAAATAAACATTTTTTTAGAGAATTTTCCTTTTAATATGCAAAATTAAAAACTCTTAAATCTTCGATTCAAACTTTGGTTAGGTTTTCCTGTAACTTATGTGTAAGATCCTATATTTCGATTTTTTTTTTCAAAACTTTAGGCTTAGTAGATTTGGAAATGAAGGCGCAAATGGTTGATTTCCGTATATTTTCTCTAATATCTTTTAAGTCCAGCATTTCACAATTAAAGAGGATATATAGGTTAAGTTTTTGATAGCAATAAAAAAAAATTTAGTTTTCTAATTTGTGCTATACGTTTATTTCCTTAAGAGAATTGGCCATTTAAATCTGTTTATCAAAATTGTAACATACATTCATAATGTTTGGAGAAAGTAGGCTGTGAAAGACGGACATACAGGCGGATCCTAAAGGATCTATGTGTTCCATTTTACATACAGTGTACGGAACCTTGAAAAAGTAAATCATTTCAATAGAAAAAAAATAACCCATCAACTTTTCGCAATAAACTTTACGGAATGCTATGAGCAAACTTAGTTTGTTTTAAACTGTCAACACTGTCACTTTCAGCCTTTAGTACGTGTCTGGCGGAAACTTGTTTGTAAAAAGTTTTCTTTTGTGTTTAATCATCTGTTTTTAGTATGCGAGAATCTTTTAGAACATTTATTTGGTGTACTGTATTTAAAGTTGAAATCTCGTTTAAAATTATTTAATTACTATTCGTTCGGATGATCTTCTTAAAAAAAGAATCAGATAATCGAGGTTTCAGCGTCACATCAAAACTAGAACTATGTTTAATATCATAATCGAATAAGCATTTAAATTTATAATTTGTTGTTATTAGTGTTTAAAGCGTTTCATCGTCAGGAGATGATTAGGGGTGCAGCAATTTGAAGTGAAACGATATAAGTTTTGTTTATTATACATATTATATATACATACATATCAGTATGTGTGAGTGTGTGTGTGTGGGCGTGCGTGCGTGCGTGGGTGTCGGTGCGTGCCTACGGGAGTGCAATCGGAATTAAGAATGAAAGAAACTGACATCGGGAGCGGGATCGGGAACAAAATAGCAATCGACATGTTGGTTTCACGACGGGCCGATGTACAAGATGAAGGTATTCGCTTTGTGCCTACGCGGGTGGAGCCGCAGGTAATAGCTAGTTGATTATAAATTCGATACACTTTTAGTCATCGCTTAAAATTCAAAGTCACTATTGTCATTTTGAAGTTTATTAGTCAATTAATCATTTCTAAAGATCGTTTTAAACGGGTAATGAAGCAAGTGGGACCTTTAGAAACTATTTTCGCAGAGTTAATATGTGGCCGAAATTGTAAAACTTGAGAACATTATGAAAAAGGTAGTATACATGTTTGTTTGTTTGTTTTTCCAATCACATCGATTAAAAAAACACACATATAATAAACTTTACCGACGCGACGGTTGATCTAATGTTTCCTAATCAGTGCCCATTCAAGAGGAAGTCTCGAAAAGGAGCGCTCAACAATAATTTAAAGTATACCCGACTTTAAAGCCGTTATGGAGCGCTCGCGCAAGCGGCGTGTATTCCAAAAACGGTCTCGTCGAAGAGTTCTCCAAAGCGGCAGTAATATACCTAATACGTAACAGCACAGCCGACTGCGGCAGCAGACGGCGGACTGTACTCGAATCAAAGTTGCCCGCGCGTCGAGTGCCCTAGCCAGCAACGCGGATGCAAATCGGGCCGATGCCCAAAGGGATATTTCGTTTCTCGCGAAGCCGCCCGCCCGCCCGGCGCTCGAGAGATCCCGGAGATTTATAAGAGGAGCAGATATTATGTTGAATCCGAGCACATCCAATTTAACAGGACATTGGCTCTTAGCAAGTTCGTAGATTATTCTGTTCGGCTCAGCCGACTGCGATCGCGTATTCAGAGAGATTTCAAGACATTTACATTATTCGATTTTACATATTATTTTTTTTTTAAGAGATAGTCCATTTCCATTTCCTGGTGCTGCTTGTATTTGATGATTCTTTGAAATCATGTCCATAGTTAGTTTTAATGAAATTTAACTCATTTTCATGAAGGTCAAAGGATATTTAAAAATGACAACTAGACAATTCATAAGCGTGAATTAATCTACTATTTGACGTAAGCCGGATCCCCTTTCAAATTACTTGACGGCGTCAATTGATTTGTCGCGGGCTGATATCTATCTAGAATAAAATAATGTAAACGGATATCAGAACAGTATTTGTCTGTCGAATAATTAAATCATTCTCTACAATGTCTATGCGCAAATAAAAATTTAATTCAAAAACGTCCGTCCTATTTTAAAACCGTTTGAATAACGTATTGTACATTCGTGTTTGAAAATGTTGAATCATATTTTCAGTAAACCAGTTTTGTGGTATTATAATGACGCGATATTTGTAAAATCTAAAAAAAAATGTTTTTATGTTTGAACCGAAAAAAACGATAAAAAGTAATTAAATGGAAAATTTGGCATAATGACAAACGATAAAGTATACAGTTAAAAAGAGTGAAAAATCATATGATCGGTCTACGAGGTATGAAAATAATACAGTGATAAGTTCCTAATATTTTCTTAAAAAATGATACCGAAATACGACTGATATCGAATGTATCGAATTAACCTATTAATCTGTAGGAATTCGGATAAAAAAAATCAAAATTAAGGTCTTATATGAATTACCAACAAAAATATATACCATGAATGCAGCAAAATACACTTCAGTTTACAAAATAAAGGTTACTTATGTATACCTTTTTGACTTAGCAATTTGCAATTTTATCATCAGTAGTGTGCAGAAGATAAAATCATTATAAATAACTTTTAAACTTAAAAAAAATATTTTAATCAATTGTAGAATTAGTATAAATAATAACAAAAATGGGAAATAAAATAAACGTAAGTAAGAAGACTACCTTGATATTTTTATCATTATTATAAATTCACATTTATTTCTCAGAAAGGTAGACAGATAAAACAGATTTCTACTTACTTGGTAATTTAAAATAACTACATGGCAAAATAAAATGACCAAGTGCAAGCTTACCGATTTTTATAATTTGAAATATTGTTATTTAACGTGAACAACTAAATCATGTTAATACAACAACAACTTTTTAAGGTTTCGGCAATAATGCGATCAAGCCGCCTAAAATAGTTTACAAGTTTACATGACTTGGAGATTTGACACAAATAGTGTCCGTATATCTCTATCTAGTCGTACCGGAGAAACAATGACTTTTCCCCCACCGTATGGCGTCTTCCACTATGAAGAAAAAATCACTCGTTCTCCAAAAGAAATATAATAATACCACTTTTACCCAAAATTATTTATTTTCTTATAACCTAAGAACTTATACTGAAACAAACATAAAATTTAGCACGCAAATTTGTAAACGAAATATAAATCTTCGTATGTTATTGATATATACATATTTATGAGCTCGAATAATTAAAAATACACCTATTAATATATTGTCGAGAGCTTGAAGCTCAACAAGAGCGGACAGATTTTATTGTACCATTTATCAGATTTTTATTTATTTTAAAATTATAATTAATGCAAATCAATAACTTAATTTTAATTTTAATAGCAATGTAAGGATGAAGTTTTAGTTTCATTAAACGATTGCTTTATAAAATATATCTACGAAACTGCCTATCGGTTTAAATGTAGTATGATCTAATTAATTAGGTGTTTTCAAGAGTTTTAAAAACTTTTCATTTCTTTTTTTGTTTTAATTTTGAAAACTCTTAGTTTTCATGTTTAAATATTCTTAATTTTGAATGAAAGTAATTAAAGTTAACGCGCAATCACGCACGCACGACTGGACGATGTGCACGCACGCACGCACGCACACACACGCACGCATATGCGTTCACACGTACGCACACGCACGCGCTTAAATACCACACGCGCATGCACGCACACTAACGTACACGCATCACCTACCTCTCGTACCGCGTACGATTGCGCATCCGCACGCACGCGCATCCACACGCACAGAAGCATGCCACTCCGCCGGCCACGCACGTACGCGCACGCTCATATATGTATCATGATTACATTTTAACTTTTGATTTATTTATTTATTGTAGCATTTATGTAGAATATCCTAAACATTGATTACTATGTATCATCAATTAAAATTAGCCGAGACGAAGAGGATCGCGAACGCGTAATAGATCTGCTGGGTATTCAACATCGTTTTAAATCATCTACAATCGCATCAGTCCTAGTGTTATGTACATGTGCTGCGCATGGTTGATTTATCGCGCCCAAACAGTACAACTTTTTACGCATAAAAAATACGTACTACTAAAAAAAATATCATAACTTAGCCGGTGAGCGTTTAGCAAATAAAAATACGCACTAAAATGTCCATTTTAATTTACAATCGTTCTCACGCAACGTCATATGCTAGGGCCGTTATTTACATAATTAATTCACTTACACGCGCCACGAATGTAAAATATTAAAATCGCGGGCCAGTGAGCCCCTCATTTAAATTTCAGAGTTTCACAGACGGATCACGACGAGAGCCGCCGAAGGTTTTTAAGGGCGACTCGCGAAACTTAAACAAAAACTCCGCCGTTTCGTTTCGACGGACGCCGCGGCCGCGCCCGCGCCGCCGGAGAGTGCATATTTTATGAACGATTGTAATAGTGGATTAACCCTTTAACCGATGATTATGTAACGAAATTAATGTTTTGCACGTATCCGGTTAGGCCACAGAGGATGAAATATTCGGTGACTTATTAAATTTAGAACGTTTACGACTTGTTCAGTTCTATATATTTTATTTTTTTGAACCGAATTTGATTCATACCCAATTTAATGCTTGTGTTTTAAAATTTTACTATTTTCTAAAACTATTATACGAAAATAATTTCCTAATTTTGCATTTCAAGTTTTTGATAATGCACGACATTATTTTACCGAATATTTTTAAAGTTAATAAATTTTTAAGTGGCGTTATTAAACTTTTTTTGCATTGCAGCACATTTTTCATTCGACGTTTATTTTGATTCACAAGTTTTGTTAGTACTGAAATCGTTTTGTTTTAAACTAATTTAGAAGATACAATAAATATATTTTTTAAATTGTTTTAATTAAGAAATGTAATATTATATCCGCTATTAAAGAAAATATTCAAAATATTAAAGATACATCGATACATTGCTAAAAGTATATCTAAGAAACTGTGAAATAATATCTTACCAAGAGCCTAAGTTTTTGATTCTTAAGTTTAAATAATTTAAGGATTCCAATACAACAATAGCATCAAAATATTCTTATCAGGATGATTATTAAAAAAAAAACCTAATTAAGAGTTTTAATACAAATTTTTAAGGCTGCAACTTCAATTATTCAATAATTTTCTTAAAACATTGCAGCCCAGATCAGTTAATATTTTTCAAAATGTATCAAATACCTTAATGTTCATTTTTGTTAGAAGAATGAATGCTATTTTTATAGGTACTGTGCAATAAATACATAGAAAGTACTACTGCTAAAGTACGCGCACATTGGTGTTCAATTTGGGCAAAAATATTGTATCAGTGTTAATGGAACAATTAATAAAAATGGAAAAAATAAATAAATTCGTCTTTGGATCGGTAATAAACACTAATATTTGAGACAGAAACGAGTCGAAGTGTAGAAAAATATTTATATCTGTATACATACAGAGTACAGTTAGAAATAAAACATTTAAAGAGTCGAGTATACATATACATAATTATTTCGATTGTACTTCAAACGAGAATTTTCATTTTTGACTCCAGCATACGATCTTTAAATTGACTGTTGAATGTCCTGCGATTGAATACACAACTACCACTACATACTGTGAACCCAAAATTTAGTGTTAATTATGTTCATGCAACTTTGTATGCCTGCGTATAAAATTATTTGACATAAAATGCTAATGTTAGAAAAACTGACTTAGATTCTGTAAACTTTAAACGATTCGGTCGGCATCACTATGTTTTCAAAATTACATGAAATTGTGAAAGGGTTGTCAACAAACGCCTTCGGTT
>BGZK01003708.1:0-20791 GCA_005406025.1 Eumeta japonica
ATCCCTGCCCTTTAAAAGCATTCCCTTTATACACCCTTATTAGATGTTTGCCAACGGCGAGCATGTAATATACTAAATAATTTGTACGTCGCGTATACACTTTTAGTGTTCTAGATAATAAAAAGTCGCCTATGCCTGTTTAATGGACATCCGCAGTGCACTAGAAAATCGATCGGAATCGTGGAATCGCCTGAGCGGAACGTTCAAATAACATTCCATCTGCATACAACCGATACCGTAATGGCCGTTCGTCATAAATCCGGCCGTGCGCCGGCGCATCTTGCACGGCCGTCGTTCCGCCAGCGATCATTCGCACGACCGATTCAGTTATTATAAATCTAAGCTATCGGCAGCTATTAGTGTACCGTTCGCGATCGCTTTTCCGTCATCATCGGCGTTGTAAGTGAATCCTCGCACAAGTGCTAGTATATTTAAAGGAACTAAATAGTGATGGTTGAGAATCGATCTGTCTCATCAATCAATCGGTGATCAATCACTCTCAATTTTTTAATACAGCATCCGTTATTTTAAATTTAATTTGAAAATATTACATTTTCCAATCCTTGTAGATAATCGTTGAAAATATTAAATAATTTACATCCCCATAAGCGTTTATTATTTTCTCATATGATTATTTGAAACAAAAAAAAAAATATGCGAAATCTTTATTCACGAGTCGTGCCAGTTGTAATATCACTATGCGTGTATTTAAATTTTAAAATAAATATTTTAATAATTTTGTATATTTAATATTTTTTATTCGCAGTCGAATAATCAATAAATTGAAAACTTTTACTAAGTTAATACAAGTTGCCAATATCGCTGACATCACATACGCTTGTTAGCCACAGACTAACGAGATCTTATCTCACACATTCTTAAATGTGTTATGCAATGGATACTAAAGTTTATCTACTTACATATTAAATTCTTTTGTGAAGGGATTAGATCTTTGATCGGACTTAAGGTCATTATGGCAGACATTACATAAGCGTGTCACTAATAATAATAAAACATATCAGTAAGTCTCGGTATAAATCTCATCTCCCACTCCTCCTCTGATAGGAACTGTTCTATATATGTATATGAGACCGAAATTAGTGAATTATAAGCCTTTATTAAAAAAAAAAAAGGGAATTTTCCTGAATAATTATGAACAAAACGATCAAAGCTCTATAACGTACCGTATACGGCACAGCTATGTGCTGTGCCTGTCGTCTCTTGTCCTCGTACACATCAAACGCCTGTGCAATTCGTTTGTCAACGAGGCCTCTCTCGTTTTCCATTCGAGACGCTGAAATTGATACGTGTATATACTAGAAATGGATAAATATAGAATCGCAACACCAGCGTTCGTCCGGTCGAGGGTCGACAGTCGTTTCGTGGGCAACGATGACTGTATGCCGTTATTGAGAGATACGTCGGTCTCGCAGAACTTGCAGCTTGAGGGATGTTCGTGGGGAAAGATTATACGGGCGGCGTGGGCGCATGGCGATTGTGGAGGTCGTCAAGAAAAGAGAGAGGTGTACTTCGCGGCTCTTCGCCTCGTTGTGTTTTCCGAAACGGCGGACTCTTGTGACCGGTGCCAATACGGAGATCTGTATTGGCATCGGTATATTGTAGCAGTTGTATAGTCTGTACGTGCAATACTTCTGTCAAATCTTGTCGTAAATGATTGTTCTGTGACACACTCGCCTGCCTGTGCGGCATGTGACTTTTAGTACGGCAAAAGTGTTGCCGTACCAAAAATGTCGCATAATATATATTTTTCACCAAAGTGTCGTGTTTGGTCAACATCGACCTTTTGCTTTGCTTATATTCGATTGACCTACCAGAGACGAATAAGCAACATAGGAAATCCTATATGATAAATTTTAATGAGTCAAATCGACGTTTTGGCGCGCAAGGTGTGTAGGCTTTTAGGCTTTATTCTTTATTATAGTACTCATATGACGATGGTGATGATGTAAACTCACGCCTATTACCCAGGAGAGGGTAGGCGGAGACTACAGATTTCCACATGCTACGATCTTTGCATGTCTCTCTCTCTCGCTTCACCGACATCCGTCAATATTTTCATGCAAGCTCCTCGGTTTCGGGAGCTTCAAATCTAGGCTTTTTTTAATACGTCCCCTACATAGTCTGCGCATAGCGATTTCTACGGCGACCTTTGCCGATGCAAGAATCTGTTGAATTTGAAAAAAAAAATAGGGATCGATAACGGAACTCGTTTCAATATAGTTTTTGGACTTTTTGTCTGTCTATTTGTGGGCGCATCGCGTGAAAACACCTGAACGGACTTGAACGCCGATTTCACTGGCGGGTCAAGGAAAACTCGGGCCGGGTTGTGCGCTAGCGAAATTATCGATTTCATCATTTAAAGGGGGTCGAACATTGTACGAGGACTTCTCGAAATTACTACGTCTTAAAGTCTCGAAAATGGTTAAGCGTATACGGAGCCAAAAATCGATAACCTCACTGAAAAGCATTCCTAAGAGCGCAAAAAGAAGTGGTCGAAAAAAAGGAACAATAGGTGTCATGCAAATCGACTTTTCGCCACAGCGCCTACTTCTCGTTAGATGGCGCTGTGGCATCGGATGCAGCAGCGGGATCGGGATAGAGAACAGGATAACGATTGGGAGCGTGATCTATCGGTATACAAGAAGATGGAATCGATACTGGATGGATGTATGCGGGCCGGGCCGCGGGCGAGAGCTAGTGCGTTATAGTAATATAGTTAAATATTAGAACTAAGAAAATCCCTCTTGGCACCGATAAGTCACTACAACGGTTTGCTCGGTCGCTTTCCAGGAGGCACGCGCCGTACTTCGGCCAGCCGGACTACAGGGTGTACGAGCTCAACAAGAGGCTGCAGCAGAGGACTGAGGTGAGCGCCGTTCTTCTACAATCATAGCGTAAAAACTCGCATCAAACTCCGTTTCAAAAGAAACAGGTAGCCGAGGATCCCTATCCAGGGTTCATTGTCTCTTTAACCGATCGCAAACGTCATTTAACTATTTGGCTGTCGCACTTCATCGACAAATACATTGTCGTTCTAATGATTTGGTTGCCGTTAAAACTTTTCGCATCTTGCATCATAATATGCGGTAAATAGTGTTTTAATAAGAAATACCAATATTTCTATCGTACTCACAAATGATGATAAACGTGATGGAGATATCGAACGGAGAGTGAATGCTGGACATGAAGCGAATGGGGCCTTGCTTGCTACTATGAATATTAAGAGTCTCACGACAAGCTCTTTTGGCTATCCATCATGGGTTACACATCCATACGTTTATTTATGGTAATGAAAGTTGGATGTGGCAGAAGAAAAACAAAAATAGAATGTATGTGGTGGAGATGCGACCTCTGCGTAGTATGTGTGGTGTTTTTGAAAGATCGATGCGGGAACAGAGATGTCAGAGAGCGGTGCGATTTGAAAGAAGAAGCAATGACTAGAGCAGAAAGAGGTATGTTGCGGTGGTCTAGCCATCCGGAAAGGATGTATGAACACATTGACAAAACAAATGTATAGAGCGAATGTGTGTGATATAAAGGCCGGCAAGAATCCCGCAAACCAGTAGTGAGCAATGAATTGTTAAGCTCCTTATCCTCAAAAGGTTTAATTTTATTGCTTCTTTAAGCTCTCTGAGTTCAAAAATATAATTCTAATACATTTTGAGGTGTTGCAATTCAAAAATCTATATGTGTTAAAAAACCGCTATTTTTGTTAATTTTTCAATTGCCATGTCGTACGAACACTTGGTTCAATTTCGATCTACTTTGCGGTATTCGACGCAGTTTTCTAAGAAATAGAAGATTACCGTGTACCAAACATCGATCCGTTAAGAATTTCACATTTTATTTTGAAAAAACCCTTTTTTCGAATTTTCCCTTAACAATATTCCTCGAATGAACCCATTGATTTTATGCAGTTTACAACGATCGATATTGTTTATTAAGAAGAAGAGTTGGCTGGATTTTAGAATTTATCGGTAAAGTAGTTTAAAAAAAAACTGATATTTTTTTCCTACAATATCTCTTGAAAAAATCGACCAATTGTGATGAATTTGGCGAAGATCGTAATTGTTTTTTAAAATAAAACAACTGATTAGATTTTGGTATCGATCGCTAGAGTACTTCAAGAGTTGTTTCAAAAAATATTTTTCTGAAAATTTCGTTTTTGCGATCCCTCAAAATCCACCGGACGAAATTATTTATACGTTCAGGAAGTCTAAGTGGAGTCCTTTCGAATATCGTAAACTGCGTTTCGAACGGTTAATCCGTTCAAAAATTATGAGAGATTTACATACAGACATACACAAACAGACATACAAATATCAGTCAAAAAAAATGGTCGAAATAGATTCCTAGGACTCTAAAACGTCAAGATCTGGTGAAAACTCGAGTTTCCAAAATCGTGATGAAAACAGTCAGTTTCCAATTTTTCGAAAACATTTCAATTTCGCAGCGGAAAGTTAAAAAATATTGATTTCGACGCTGTTTAATATTCAAATATTTTGCGCACATAAAAGGAAGAATTCAAGACAAATATTCTTGGCTCGAGAAATTCTTTTATAAAACGGTTCATTATTTTTAATAAAGCGAAAGATTTTACAAACGAAGTTATATTTCCTTAAATCAAAGAGCTTTTGATCGAATCAAGAAATTTTCTGTCTTATTCAAAATATTGGTGATCTTCTAAAATAATTTCCCTGCTCAAGCAAATCTTCTTCCGCTGTATCAGAATTATTTTTTTCCAATTCGCATTTACAAATATCCCATTACACGTATCGATTTAAGTGCGACAACGAACGCGAAAGCGAGATATACTAAAAACATACACACATGTATAATCTCCGTAGATGGGGTCAAAAGTTAGTTTTTTTGAAAGCAACGAACTCCACGACGAGGTATTGCCGATTTCATATCCCAACGCTTCAGGCCGCATCTGTTCCTATCCGCAGGACTCGGACAACCTGTGGTGGGACGCCTTCGCCACGGAGTTCTTCGAGGACGACGCGACGCTCACCCTCACCTTCTGCCTGGAGGACGGACCTAAAAGATATAGTGAGTTTGCACTTTGTTCTTCGGGTATCATACGGTAGAGTCCTTCAGAGTTTGTATACCTACCCTGAATTTTTATAGCGTATCAAAAAGCAAACCAGCATGCGAGCTGATATCTAAGAAACGGTTCGGATTTACTCGGTTCGCTCAACAATCGATGCTGACGTTGAGCTTGTGCCACATATTTTTGGAGCCTGGGAGGATTCGCGAGATGCAATTGACGTATTTTGCGATTTATCCAAGGCATTTTATTGTGTTTATCATGAAACTCTGATCGGGAAACTACGTCATTATGGAGTAACAAGCCGGGCACTCGACCTTCTGAAATCGTATTTGAGTAACAGGGTTCAGAGAGTTGATGTCAATGGCATGAGATCGTCTGGATCCTAGTCCACATGGGTGTACCACAGGGATCAATTCTTGATCCCTTCCTTTTTTTTTTAGTCTACATAAATGATTTACCTGGCCTTGTCAAGGATGTTCATGCAATAGTATTGTTTGCAGAAGATACTTTTTTGTTATTAAAAGTTAAAAGACAGCAGCCCACTTACGACGATGTGAACAATGCTATCTCTAAGGTAGAGAAATAGTTTATTGCAAATAACCTACATCTTAATGAAATGAAAACAAAATGTATTAAATTCTCACTTGCAAATGTAAGACATGGATCCGGAACTATTTGAGTACGTAACAACGAATTGGAGTTTGTTAATGCTACCGTGTTACTGAGAATTATTTTAGATAACAGGCTTCAACGGGGTACTCATATAAGTAAGTTGGTGAAAAGGCTTAGCTCTGCCGCCTATGCAGTCAAAAAAATAACAAATTTATCAGACGTGGAAACTGCTAGATTGGTTTGGTTTGGTTTTGGTGATTGGGACTAAGATCGAAAATAGACCTGGAATCTAATTCGGGATGAAACGAGACTAAGATGGGATTGATACAAGAGACGAAGGAAATTATCGTACACGGGTGAAGCCGTGCCGAGTGACACCTAGTATCTACGTATGCTTATATATATGATAAAACATAGTGTCTTTTTCCGTATCTGCCTGTACGTTCGTGCGTTCTAAGATCCAAACTCTAGAACCATAGACGTGATTTACATGATTGGGTTTTGGTATACGCTAGTTTCCATCCGTGCCCTCGTTAGCGTTAACGAATTCTTTTTCGGGTTTCCTTTATACTCGTCAGACATCAGCGACAGTGATGATCAGGGGATGGTCGAGATCATGGCCAGCCTGGGTTTGGGACCGCCAGTAACCGCGGCGTCGGGGTCCGGAGTTCAGTGGGATTTTTTTTACAATAAACTAATTTAGTAGCAGTACGTTTTTTCTTTCGGTGTGGTGCGAGTGACGGGTAGGTGTCGGTTGCGCCGCATCCGACGTATTCGTTTTCGTACATTTCGTATATTTCGTATCGTACATTTGACCGTCCGTACGTCGCGACGACCGTGGTATTTATCTTAAATGTTCTCTTGTCTCTTTTTCCAGCAATAGGAAGGACCCTCATACCCAGATACTTCAGGAGTATATACGAGGGCGGCGTGTCCGAGTTGTACTACACGATGCGCCAGCCCAAGGAGTCCTTTCACAACACCAGCATAACCCTGGACTGCGACCACTGCACCATGGTCACGCACCACGGGAAACCGATGTTCACCAAGGTAATTCGACCGTTCATCGTCGAGTCCCCCGTCCGTGTCGCTGCTCAACGAAGTTATATCTACTTACTCGTTTTGGTCTAGATAAATGATTTATCAGCGTTTTTAATCGGCACGCTTATGCACCGTATCTCGTTATCTGGAACTCGCTATCGCTCCCGGCTTTGTCCGGGTGCGTTTAGGATCTTCAACGAATCCCTGTTACTGATTCATTGCATTTTTAATGCCCTCATTTAAGGTTAATGTCTGTCTGCTAGGTGTTATGCGTGTCGCAAAGGCACAACAATCTAACAGATCTTTTTTATGCGCAATAAATACTGTTATAATAAAATATTGGGATATATCTTTTTAAGGATATTAAAGGATAAAGATTGGAGGGGCGTTCCGATCTTTCGTCTGGTACCCGACTGCGTATTTAAAGAATAAGGGTAATGTATTTTTATTTAAATGTGGTCGTGGGTCGATCGGTGTACCTCGCAATGGGTGGCCGAAAGTCCTGGGCGGAAAGGATATAAGGCCGCGATGACACATTTCTTCCTTTCCAATTTTCCAGTTTAAACTCCTAAGTGCTTAAACTCGATTACTTTCTTTGGTCAATATTTATATATATATATATATATATATATATATATCCGCGTACTGTTGCGCGTGCGGCGACCAATGCAGCTCGTTCAGCAAAGCTTCGTCTTCAAATTCGTTCCTCGTCGTTATATACCTTCAACAACGTTTAAAGACGACCTTCGTAATGCGTTTCGATTGTCAACATCGGACGTCGCAACGTCGGACCATGCTCATTATAGGGTTCTGAAGCTATTATTACGAAGAAATGCACAAATGAAAAAGTACGTTGTTACACTTTTTCCATGTTTCCTGCACAGAATAGTTATAAGCATTTTAATCACCTATAACTAGAAAAACAAGTAGGGATGTCGACTATTACTACTAAACTAGTGTAAACTAAAGTGCATCAGCAAAAGAGCGTATCTTCATGGCACTTGCGTCCTTTTGTTGAGAAACGCAGTTTTGGCAATAACTCAAAACAGTATATCCATGTTCAAAATAATTTTCGTTGAAGTATTTATTAAGCGTTATCTTTGTTATTTTTTCATATTTTTGACATAAGGTTTAGAAAATAAGGGGAGGGACACAATTTCTGCAACTTTCGGAGCGATTATTTCCGAAAATAATCTATTAATCAGAAAAATTGCTTAGAAACCTTAAAGTGTTTTAAAAATAATTATTGAAATATGTGCTACACGTTGATGTTTATTAAAAAAAAATTTTCAGCCCTTGATACGTGTGGAGTGCCCCCCTTAAAATATTTATTTTTGTTATTTAACTACCAAACTAAGTAGCGGCTTATACAAGACACCTACACTATAAATTTCATCAATATACGTCTTGTAGTTTTTGAATAAAATGCCTGTGACATACAGACGGACGAACATGAGAACGAAACTATAAGAGATCCATGTTTGCCATTTTGGCTCAGAACCAAAAAAAATGTATTAATTTTAAAATGATAATGAAGATTCGCGTATTTGTACACAGCGCGGAATTTAAGTTTGATATGGCAAGTGGCCTCGTTCCAAATTGTTCCGTGCTCCTCAAACAATTATAATCTATCCGATTCTATACTCCATAAAAATATAAACAATACCATAGATCCAAATATATTTTTTATTTATTTTTCTTATTTTAACAATACCACAATACGCATGCATTAATATAATTAGTCACAACTCGCCGGAACACAAGAGCACTCGTGAATATCACAACTCTCTAAAACTGAATTAGTAGAATTTTTACTAATTGAAGTAGTAATAGTAGAAACTACATCAAAATTAGTAATTTTTAGTTGAATCTACTACAGATTTACTAAGTTTGTAGGCGTTACTTTTCAATTAGTAATTTTTCACTAATTGAAAAAGTAATATGGCCCAACTTCACTACTGAATTAGTAGTCACTTGACAATTAGTAAAATAATCACTTTTATAATAGTAGAATTATACTTTTTAATTAGTAGAAAATTTACAATTTTAATTTGTAATCGTTTCTACTAATTGAAAGAGTGGATAACCACTTATTGCTGGTCGTATACTTTGGACATCTTAAAATAGTAGCTATTGACTATTAATTAGTGGTTTTCCACTTATTCAGTTTTAGAGAGAAGAGTCAATACTTAGCCGGTGTTTTTTAAATCGGTCGTTTTAATGAGCCGCTACAAACAGACAAAATCTCAGTGTCGGCTTTCGTCGATTCGTCGAACCGAACTGACGCTAGTATCGCCGATCGCCATCGGGCTGGATGTATTTTTTCAGCAAATCAAGGTTTATTTTAACCATCCGACTCCGAAGACGCACGACTCCTAAACAGCCCTGGCCCGACCGATAGACGGACGACCGAAGACGCCGTGGCGTAGGGCTCGATGCGTTGCACCACTCCGCGCGTTAGGAGCGCCACCTCGTTGCAAACATGTTCCAAACATCTGTGGAGAAATTGATATACGTTAATGATTCATTTAAATCGGACTCCGTGGCGAAATCCTAAACAGGACTGTACGAGATCAAACTGTTTTTTTTTTTTTCGCTGCTTTTCTGAAATGTATTGCCATAATTTTTTTTCGTCGAGTGCCGTAGTTACGGTTAATTTATTTTGTATGTAATTCGCTTCGATTTTGTATAAGGAGCAGATCTCTGTGGCGGAAATTAGTTAAATTTCGATATTACTTGTACTTGTACAATTCCAATTTACATGAATATTAATGTAATATTTTTTACCTAAAGAAGTAACATTTTTAGTGTTGCAACTTAATTTGACAAGGACTAGGATGAATTTCCTTAAAAATAACCAATAAGCTGAATTCGACTCTTCATCAGGATAATAAAAGATTTTATAAGCTACATTTTCACATGGATCACTAAGAAAAGGACTAAAACATATAAGGACTGCCGCTAGAGGTGACATGGATATGGAGATCACAGTGCCCACTTATTGGGTGCATGGCTACCGATGCATCTGTTGAGAAAGTTTGCATTCAAAACTGCAACCGCTCTTAAGACTGCTATACGCAGGGGCGCATCATATAATTGCAAGCAAACATTACGTAGATATTACTTTAAAAATCCTCTAATATATCCCATTGTGTAATTTAGAAATTCTTGATATTTGTGACTAATCAAATTCCCTTATTAAAATTATGCACCCAACATTCCATTGTTTTGTAATTGCACACCAACAAATTCTAAGACAGACAAATCAAATTATGGTTTCCGTGGTCCTCATAGAGTCTGCGAGAAACCAATAATGATTATTGTCGTCCATTGTATATCTAATTATTAGAAAACTTAGTATTCATGTCACATTAAAAAAAATATTAATCAGCCAAAGCTCATGTTCTCACACAGCAACAGATCTATAATAGTTTTTTTTTCATACCCTGGATGGCAGTGCTGGTATAGCGCAAACATAAGTGTTACCCTCGATGTGACGCTAATGACTATTTTAATATTATTCTCATAGCCGATTTTTGCATCCCTGTGTATTCAGTAGCTTCGTTTGTAAAAATTGATTCGATAAAGCATCGGAATCCACTCTAACACTGCAGTAGCCATAGACTAATCCACCATTGTCGTTGGCCCAACTCTGATCATTCGTTGACCGAACGTTCGCGTATGCTGTTACGTTCAAAGTATCGAAACATAAACATTTAAACGCATATCGATTTGTACTTGCAGGTGTGCACGGAGGGCCGGCTGATCCTGGAGTTCACGTTCGATGACCTGATGCGCATCAAGTCGTGGCACATGGCGGTGCGGGCGCACCGCGAGCTCATACCCCGGCAGGCGGTGCACCCGCCCGACCACGCCTCCCTGGACCAGCTGGCGAAGAACATCACCAGGCAGGGCATCACCAATTCCACGCTCAACTATCTGAGGGTCAGTATCATCGATCGACCGAAATTCTACGGTTTACGAGTCTCATAGTTTACTATTTGACGGTTGAACATGAACAGCTTACACACATAGATAACAGCAAAGAACATTCAATTACTTGGAAGCACCAAAATAACAATTAAGTAGATCAAACTGAAGGTCCTTAGGAAACCAAAAACTGAGCAAACTAGTAAGTTATTTTTACTGTTCTTGTTTTTGTATTATTGTCTAAAACAATTGTAGCGTAATGATCTGTCATTCTAAAAAGAGAAGCTACCGTCTTTTATTTGACTATTTGATCAGATTTTATTTTAGTAGGTAACTCTTCGAAAGAAATCATCCACTGAGGAGACTGTCTTTTGGTGATCTACATATTTAATCAATATTCATACAAAACACTGTACAACGTCTATCAGAGTAATTGTACAATAAAATCTGCTTATTAGTTAAAACTGTAATTAAACATATAAAATAGGTTCAGGAAGTGTTGAATAGTATTTTAAAAAATTCCTATAAACTTATCCTAATACCAGAATGGTTCTAGAATAAAATATCTTCGCATGTGAGTGTCGACATTGACCACTATATATCGTTCCCTATGGGTTTGGAGAAATATTCTGTTGGCATAAAACCGATGTCACGCTATTGTCCGTGCGCAGTTTCCCGCGAAGATCGTTCACATTGCATTTTTTTTTGCATTTTCAATTTCGAATTTATAGTTTCATATGGCCAGCATTCTAAAAAGTCAACTTCATAACATGCGATCCCCTACTTTTATCAATAAACTAGCTGTATCCGCGGAGAATATAAAAACAATTCCTTAATATAAATAAATAATTTATTAATATAATAAGTAAACTACGTAAATAAGCTATTAATAAATTGTTGCATTGTGTCAGTCTATCGTTCGTAGACTTGATGTCTAGCAACGGGTCTGATTCGATTATTCGTCGTGCGTGTAATGACCTTGTCGGGACGTTGCGCATGTGCGTCAGTGCGCCTGAGCATTTACCGCCTCTTGGAGAGTGTTTTACTTACACCAAACTGAATCAGCAGCGATTGACGTTTTCTGACAAGTTAGGTAGATTGTGAGCCTACTAAAATGATTAGCTGACAACACCAGGAGACGTCATTGAACATGGACAAGTCTCTCGGGAATGGGGGAGGGCATCTTTGTCCAAAAGTGGGGATGCCTTGAAACTTGTTCATTAATATGAGCGTCTTGGGCTATTTTATTTAATATTTTCTATGTACATATTTACAAGTATGAAAAAATCAGTGTCAATTTCCTGGCTCGACGGTTTGGGCAACAAGGTGAATTGTTAATGTATTATTTGTATCTAGAGACATATCGAAGTGGTGCAATATATAATGTTTCAAATTAAAGTATTAAGATATGTGACACTCCATGATGTTTGGACTTAGGGAAAGGCTTTGAGGTTCGCATGCCTATGAAAATTGTGACGTACGGATTTGACCGAGAGGTTCGTCTCAACCACGGATAGTTCTCGTTAACGATTTCGTACGAGCTACGGCAGGACGGTGGGCCGAAAACGATTGGTTGTCACATTCGCGTTCTAAACACGCGGCGGGTGGTAGCGTTACCCGCTAGACCAATATTTCCCAAAGTGGTCCAGGTGGACCCCCAGGGGTCCACGTTGGGCGTAATAAAAAATGGGGGTCCACAATAGTAAGCGGGGTTCATGAAAATTAATTTGGTTTCGAAATTAACCAGCAAAATTTTGAAAGTGGTCTATGAAACAAAAGAGTTTGGGAACCTCTCCGCTAGACGATTGCCGCTTCCGGTCTATTCTCCGATTTTTTATTTGGTAAATATTTCAGCATCTAAAAGTACAACAATTTACGAAATTAATACAGAATAGGTTAACTAAGGTTGTTAAACTTGAAAAATTTTATTTCGCAAATTATGTTGTTTCCTGTTAAATGAAATAAGTACCAAAAAAAAATTATTGTCGAAAAATTAGTTTTAGAATTACTATATTGTAGTGGCATCACAGTACATTTGATATTATTTTTAAAGAGAAATATATGATGAGATTTTTCCTTATAGATAATAAAAAATTATGATATAACTGTTGTTGTAATAATATCCTTATAAAAATTCTTGCCTTTTTATTGAATTAAATCTCATTTCTGTGTAAACATGTACTTTATCCAATACCATTTGAAGATATTTTGATTGGTATTTAATTATTTGACAGTAAGTTTGATAATGTTATTTGTTACATAATATGCATAAACAATGGACACTATACGTATTCCGAGGGGGTGCACTTACTACCTTTAGATTGTTTGATTTTTACAGACTATCTGAACTGAACAGACTATCGATTTTTCCCTTTTCAGTTATGCGTGATCTTGGAGCCGATGCAGGAGCTGATGTCGAGGCACAAGGCGTACGCGCTGTCCCCGCGCGACTGCCTCAAGACCACACTGTTCCAGAAGTGGCAGCGGATGGTCGCGCCACCAGGTCGGCCCGCTGGTGATAACACGTTTATAACGCGCGGACGTGTTCGATTAACGCGAAAAATAAAAAATTAAAACTTTAATCGTAACCCTCCCAGCACGCGTATCTCGTGACAAGGTCCGAAACGGCAATAGTTTTACTAAATGCTTCTCGCTCTCACTCACCTCTCTAGGAGTGTAACCGGCGGAATGAAATCACGCGCATAGAACTTTTTGAGATGTCGATTTTTTAAATTTAAAGGTTTGTTCTAGTTGAGTATTAAGTACACAATATATATACAGTGAAATCTTAATAACTCGAATGTCAAGGGAAATGCAAAAAAATTCGAGTTGACCAGTTTTCGACTTAACAAGAACTTCGAGATACATATGACTGTGTCGACAAGGAACAAACATAACGTTCACAGCTGTTTAGAAAGTTTCATGAATGTATTCATTCATTGCGTGTACAAGACAAAACAATAGATTAGAAGCCCGAACCCGAACATTCATTTTGGAATTTATTGCTATTATTTCGGGGAATTCCAAGTAAGACGTCATTATATTTTACCAACTACGACTTACGGAGTCTCTTTTTAAAATTCGAGTTATAAGGTATAAATATGTATTATCAAAACTTCGTAGGGAAATAACATTTTGTTCGAGTTACAAAGTCTAAATAATTCGAGATACCGCGTATTTAGGGGTTCATCGGAAGGGAATGGCAATTTTTTTTCGACTTACTGAGGACTTCGACTTAACAAGGTTAGAGTTATTGAGATTCCACTGTAATATATATATAAAGACAATCAAAATCCCCGTGTTCACCAAATGACGAAGGACTTGTAGGTCTGCTCTATGTGAAATAGAATTTAAAAACAATATTGGTTTATTATCCTTATGTTATACGTTAGATAGAGTGCATGTGTTATTAGAAAATAAAAAATAAACATTAGACGATTTTTAAATATATAAATCGATGCCCGTACTAATTTGTATTGACTAATTTTTTAATCGAACCGAACATCTACCGATCGTCCCTTGCAAAACGGTTTATATCACCGACAAATCGTATAACACCGCGTTGTGTTACTAACTAAGAAAGGGGTATCAAAACCGTTGCCGTCACGCAATCTTCTGTACGGTTTCTTATGGCTACAGATAAAAACACCAGCAACAAGTCTGTTGTCTTCATATACCCGTTAACAAAATGAAGCCTTACTCTAGGGCCGCGCTGCTCGCATAGTGAGTCTCAAACTGCCGTTGGGCTTAGACGTAAGATACTGGGCCGCAAGAACGGATCCGACCTTCGAGTCAGAGGTGGTCACACGTATGATGTTCAGTCCGGACTGACTCTAATTCGACTACAGTAGTACGATGAAGACCCAGGCCCGGGGTTTCATGACACCCATGTTTCCTCCTGGATCCGCTGTTGCTGGGCCCGTAGCATTAAGAGTAGTGGGATAGTGCTGTGACTCCGTATCACTTTGTTTAACCATTTCCGAGGTCGCTCTTAAATAAAAAAAACGGTTAAGTGCTAGTGAGGCTCGTACGATGAGGATTCCGTACTGGTGTTACAATAAACAAGAAATTTTATTTGATTATTTTTAATTAGGTATGTTCCTATCTTATATATTTTTGCTTGTGATAATTACAAATATGCCTATATATTTTTTAAAACAGGTCTATTTCAGCAATTATTGTAATACTGTCAAAAAAATATACAGTTTTCTAATAATCTATGACTCCATATAGCTACTAACCTTATCATAATTTTGGTTTTACTTTCGCAAATCTAGAAGATAGCATGGGTAGTTATTTTAGTAAATATTAATTAATCATTAAGACCACTTGAGAAGAATTTATAAAAAAAAAATCTTGGGATGCTTAGGAGTACTTTCAAATGATACGACATATCATATATTAGTTACTATTTTTGAATCAAACCGGCCCTAGTTTCAATTTAAAAAAATATTTTTATTGCCCTTGGTGGCCGGCCACACACGAGCGCGCCATCAAGGTCTAACATCGTGCCAAGATTACGAATTCCTACATCACACACCTCTGTGACAGACGGATGCAAATGTCATCTCATTGAAATTTCATTTTTCCTTTCCAAGGTGTGAAACCTAGAACATAAAAAGTTCCGTTGCATCTCCTCGCAGTCAACATTCATTCTGTGACCTTTAGTTTTTTTTTTAAAAAGAAGGCAACATGCTATACAGTTTTATGTTTTCTTTTTTTCTTGTTTTATTTTTAAAATCATAGTTTTTCATAGACTCATAGCGTCGAGAATGGAGTCATTACCACGCCATGAATTGGTCCAAAGCAAAAATAGTTACAGGGAAATGCAGATAGGTCTTAAGCCTTGAGTACTTCTATTTTACTGGTCACACAAACATTTTGCATTATTTAAGGTGTCAAAAATATATATTATTCCAGCCGTTTTAATATGGATCAGTAATTAATTAACATCACCCAAAAGAAAACATGATAGAGCTAAAATTTTACGATAACACCTGGTTTTACAAGCGATGTCGGTATTCGTTGTAATTATAAAATAATATAATTAACATCTGTTCGCAAAAAAGGAGGTATTAATTATCTAGCGTTACGATATTCCAAATCGTCCCGCTGTGTAACAATATATAGATATGGGGGGTCTAAATTATATGATATTCGAAACTCTAAAATTGATGAAGAGTGATAGAACTTATCGGATATATCAAATACTAAATAAACAAATTTAAAATAATTGCTTGTCGAAAATAGTTGTATAACACAATTAGCGAATGTTTAGAGGACAAATATTCATGAACATAACCAGCTCCACTTCTAGTTTATTTTATGTTTGATTGTATAACGTGATGTCTTTAAAGACGTAAAGAGCTACCTTCAAGTCTCTCGCTTCCTGATTCTTTTTAAGGGAAAACCTACTTTCCGAACGAGCGGTGAAGTGGTCAAGCTAAGTAGTAAAATGTAAATTTAAATAAAACTATAAAACAATGCTGCATTGTGGCGTATTTCATGTGTTATTTCATAACCTGCGAAATAAAAATATATTTGAATTGGAATATATTTTATATCGCAAATGTAATGTCAATAAAAAAAATTATTGTGCTGTTTATATATTACAGTGGAATCTCAATAACTCGAACCTCGTTAAGTCGAAATCCTCAGTAAATCGAAAAAAAATGCCATCCCTTCCGATGAACCCCTAAATACGCGGCATCTCGAATTATTTAGACTTTGTAACTCGAACAAAATGCTATTTCCCTACGAAGTATTGATAATACATATTTATACTCTATAACTCGAATTACAAAAAGGAGACTCCGTAAGTTGTAGTCGGTAAAATATTATGACGTCTTACTTGGAATTCCCCGAAATAATAGCAATTCTAAAATAAATGTTCGGGTTCGGAGCTTCTAATCTATTGTTTATGTCTTGTTATGTTACGTTATGTTTGTTCCTTGTCGACACAGCCATATATATCTCGGAGTTCTTTTTAACTCGTTAACTCGAATTATTTTGCATTTCCTTTGACGTTCGAGTTATTGAGATTCCACTGTATTCGTATAATCATTACTTATACACGAAACAATATTAAAGAAAATGATTTTTTTTGAAGTATGCTCTTAGACTAGTCTACATTTTAGCTTAAAAATAGGCACATAGGCTGAAACCGTTGTGATTTTGTAAAGTAAACGTCTTGTAGCATTCCTCCGAAAGAAATTACCTTCCATAGTTCCGTAGCCGCGAAAGGCACAGGGACCCGCCCGATAGGGGGCACTCGTGCGCCGCGGTCGTTTTTAAACATCACGTAAAACTACGTTCGACCATCCCATTCAAGTTTTATTTTTCGCTTCCGAAAGGATGCCAAAATGCGTCCAGTCGCATGCAAATGTCTAAAACCGCTTTGATCGTGTGGATGAGAACCATAGTCTACTGTTCCATGTTTACGACTTAAAAGTAGGATTTGTATTAGTTAATGGTTGTGTTTTTTTTTGCAGAATCACAACGGCCGGCGTCGAAGCGACGCAAGCGCAAAGGCAGCGCGGGGGCCAACTCCGTCCCCCCGGCGCCCGCCAAGAAGCGTTCGCCGGGACCCAACTTCTCATTAGCTTCGCAGGTACATCGGGCACTAGTATTAAATGACTTCGTATTGCTTAAGTAGAGTTGGTATATAGACTTGCAAAAATAAAGAAACTTCAATACATCCAAAGAATTCGGGGAAAAGTCAGATATATATCCTTTTTAAATATATATCTCAAAATAACTTTATTATAACTTTATAACATGTATTAAATACAAATTAAAATCTAATTACTTTCTGTGTATTTAGTGTCAAATGAATTCTAACTGCCGCACTCACAGAGCTCCTTTAAATTTAGGTTAATCTCTCTTTAGTTAAAGTAAATTAAAAATACTAAGCAACATCAAATCTGGATGCGTCCCAGAGTCGCGCTTTAACGGCTACTTAAGTATGATCAGTGCTGGAAGCAATCAATCGATCGAAGAAATTCTATTCAATTTGCATAAATACTCTTCATTTTTGACAAGATTGTAAGAAAATTTTACAAATCTATACATATCTATTAGCATAAAAGTATCTTATAATGGTTTTAATAAAAATAGTAACAAATGAAAAAAAACATTAATCATCTCAAGTGTCCAATAAATATTACTGTCAAGATTCCAAAATAACCTATATTTTGTGAGCTATATATTAGTGCACACTGTTATAAACTAGGCAGTTTCGGCCATTTTCATACCTATTCGTAATATTGAGTTATTCTACAGAGGTATACATAGTACAGTTATATTAATGTCAGTTTTGTTTATTTAGATGCTAACATGTTAACTACTACATTTTTAATTGTCAAATCAAAGATAAGGGATCATTAACGAAGTTAAGTGAAGTGACCGATATTGTCTACTTAAAGTTAATGGTCCTCACGGTGGTTTAAGGGACATTTAACCGACTCTGGGAGTGACAGTTCGTTAAATCATTACTAAGGAACCACTAAAGGAGGATTAAAATTTAAGTAACGTCTCTGAGTGCGGCAGTAAGCCGGCAGCAAAGAGGCCCTAGGTGTTACAATAGTTAACAGGCGGTGAAACAAATGAATCATCATACTTCTTGAAGAATTTCGCAAATACGTCACTTTGAAATCCCTCTAGTCCGATGGCGTGTAGACACAGAACATGTATAATGTAGCAAACATAACCTTAATTACCTATCTCCAATGAATGCTTATCGAGTAGGGAATTTTAATTAACATGTGATGAACATTTAGTCTTTGTTTTTAAGGACGTGATGGTCGTAGGAGAACCATCGCTGATGGGCGGCGAGTTTGGCGATGAAGATGAAAGATTGATCACCAGACTCGAAAATACGCAGTACGAGGGCGAGCCCGGCGAGTGGAGCGCGCCCCCGCCCGCGTCCCCCGCGAAAACGCCGCCGGCGCACCACTGACGCGATGTACAGACGAGAACACACACACAATACACTACTTATATGCGAGACGCGTTTGGGCTGTTTTATTGTACCACCCTTAGGCATCGATCCGGCTTGAAGGACCAGAGTTGCTAAATTAAGCCGCTGTTTATACATCGTTACATCAAATGTATATACTTCCAGAATGTATATACCTTCAGAGTTAACTCAATTTTACTTAGTATAATGTGTTAAATGAATTTGAAATAACTTGAAATTTTCCATTTACCTATTCATGTTAATTTTTTGTACTTCCTTTTCAAACCAATCTTGATCCAAGAAACGAACTCTTAATCGGTATACTGATTAAGTATCATACCCGATGTAAATATATTTAAAAACAATATAGTTCCATCATTTTGAAAAAAACAAGGTCATCAAAAGTAAATTGTTTTTTTATTTGAAAAATTTATGTAACTACTCATATTAGTAATATGTTTCACAGAAAATATAAACCAAATTTTGGAGTGAAAAATAAACATTTTATTTATGAAGCATAAATGTGGTTTTTAAAACATATTAGAATGTGTATTATGTTATGAGTTTTGCTAATACAATATTGATCAATTAATCAGTTCACACAAGTAAATTTAAGAAGTTCTTCTATTTTATTTCCAGATGATATTTTAAAATCAAATAAGTACATATAGAAAATTCGAATTTTGTATGTATTTATAGAAATGTATTAGTTTAAAAAAGGTAAAGGAACAACTTCTGAATTAAATTAAAGATTTGTATAAAGCTCAAGAATGGATTAAAAATTATATAGCATAATTTCATTTAACATTTGCATATTGTAATAAAGAAAAAAAAAATAGTATTAAATTAATAGTTAATTATTTTTTTTTTTGGTAAGATAAAGAAATGTGTGATTTTCCTTTTGTAATTTTTGTTACATTATTATTATTATTATGTTTTATATACGAAATGTAAATAAATAGAATTATTGAGTATGGTGAATGACTACAATGAATTTGCATGTGTTTATCAAGCACTTCTAGTTCCAAAACAAGCATTTAGAAGATTTTTAGTTTGAAAGATTCACGGTATTGAAAAGACCAGAATAATTTATGCAAAAACATTATTTTATGTAATGTACATATATTTTAATATATATACTTAATTCTGGTTGTATGTTTGTTTGTTTGTTTATATGTCCCAATAGAGGTTATGATTTATGTTGAAACTTCATACATACAAATTTTTTATGTTGAAAATGACACAGATATTATATTTTACAGTGAACGACTAAAACTTCCAAAGAACATTGAATATCTGAAGTCCATATCATTGGTGATGTTGGTACAGCATGATCCACTTTAGATGGGTTTAGCTTAATAATATTTTTATTAAATTAGAACAATAATGTTTCGTAAATTGAATTATGACCCCACAGTCGACTCTGCATAGACATTCCTATCCTACCAAGTGTACATCGTTGACTTGTGGCCGGTGTTGGCTAACCTTTGACGCGTGCAACTGTGGGGTGATCACATGTACATATTCGTATTCGTATCGCTTGAACCATACTATTATGAATGACACCTCAGTACCATTTTGGTGTGTATGAGATCGTCGACGCCATTTATTGGATTAAATTTCTTAAAACAGCAGAAAAAAATTGTTAGTTTCCAGTCACCATTCTGACAATAATTTTCAATTCACGTTGAGCAGTGATAAAAAGTATTAAAATTATAATTAGTTTTAATAATTTGTATAATAATGAATAAAAATGTAAATTGTTATTTTTGACAAATTTACCACCGTATCGACGACTTAAAATGTTCAGCATTCGAGAGTGCTTTACAATAGAAATATATTTTTTTTCGCCTCTTGTCAGCAACAATTTCTATCTCTGTACAAGAAAATTGGAAAATCTGCATACCATTACACAGAATTGAGTCAGTTTAAAAATAGATGTTTAATGTAATAGAAATGAAAAAAAAGGATAAAACTATATTCATTTCTAAATAATAAAAAAAATGTCAGTTTTCTAAACAGAAAAGTCATCCCGTCAGTTAACAACAAAACTTGTAAAAGCACAGTCACTTGCGAAAAAATCCATTAATTTAGTCTTTTATAATAATTTTAGATCTAAAAAGACTAAATTAATGGATTATGGTATGCCGATTGCTTACCATAAATCCATTAATTTA
>BGZK01003709.1:0-20780 GCA_005406025.1 Eumeta japonica
TACGCGGAGTTCCTCTCTGTATGGTGTGATGCAGCTTCAAGCGAGTTTGATGTCAGGTGTGGGGTGAATTCTTCCTTCAAGTGATCTGACAGAATCTCCGCCCGATCCTATGATCCCCGTTCTATCGAACAGTGGACACACCGGTGCTAGTGCTCTTGTTAGACGGCGGCATAGCTGGTGAAAGGACTTTCAGTCATAGCCGATTTGTTCGATTGTTTCCTACGAGGCGGCGCCCCTGAATCTCCACACCGCTTGCCGCAGTTCTTAGGCAATACGATTCAGATTACGTTTGATTCGTGAACAGCGCGTCTTGATTAACAAATTTTGTAGGTTACAATTTTGCTGTAGGCGTCGTGGGAGGTCTCATAGGCGACCTTTCAGTGCCGAAAGACATGTAATCGCCGCACTATACGCAACCTGGACGTTGTCACTGAGGTGTTGTGCGGATAAGTCGACATCATCCGGGCAGGAGAAGAACTTGCCGATGTGGAGCTCTAGCGTGTATTGATACGCGCTTCGTGTGCGTTGGTACCAAGCATGATCAGTATCGGGAGCTGCTATGTGTCCATGTCGTATAACATCTTGACGTGAATCGGATATGGAAGCTGATGGCAGAGCATGACATCCAACACATCAGCTCGGGAGCCGGGGTCAGTCGGAACGTGCGACGGAGTGTCTGGTTCGATGCCCTCATACCCATAGTCTTCAGAGTCTTGAAGCAACTGTCGACTGGCCAGCGAGACTATCCTCGAACCCCAGGCGCTGTGCTTGAGGTTGAGGTCGCCCGCCTGGATTGTCGGGATATTGCCATCAAAGATTATGTGGATGTCGGAGGAGCAGAAATTGAAGCCACGGAGACGTAGGCCACAAACAGGCGCAGTAACTGCGCCCACTCTTACTCCTATGGTTCTGGTGACTGTGAAGTCCGGCTGTTCCAATCCTCCATGGACGACGTCTCTTCGTACTAGTACCGCTATGCCCCGGTAAGCGTTCTTCGGGGTGAGACCTCGTCGCGACAGTACACAAAGAAATTGCGCAGCCAGAGTTCTTGTCTTCGCTAGAGTTTGGTCTCGCCCAGGAGGATAATGTGTATGTCCTACGGCTGTACAGGCGTACGTAGGTCCTGTGTTTTTTACCGAGATACCACCGGCGTTCCAATATATTAATTGTAGGTCAGCCAGTGTGCGCTGGGGACGCGGAGTAGTGCTTAGAGCAGCACTGTAATTGGGTCCTGGCCAGCTATAATTGCTCGCAGAAAACTCCTCCAGCTGCTTGCAACCAAGTGTGTGGTTCCAGTGGCCGAAGGGAATTGAATTAACGGGTTGAGGGCCGCAAATGGGACAATGGAATTGGGAATGGCCGGTGGCACATCGTGTTGTGGCAGAGCTATCTGCAACGCCTTTGGGGACTGCGTCATCGCTGGTCGTGGTACCTGGGTCGGTGGTCGTTCTGAACGTGGCACTCGAATTGTCATCGTTGGTTCCGCTAGTTCCGGTGGCGGTTTCAGGAGAGTATGAATAAGCGGGGCCATCGGTAGGTCGGCAAATTGCCGTGGAGGTGGCAGAAGTGGGAAACGCTCTCTTCTCCACCTCGTCCGTCTCCGCCTTCGCCGTCTCTCCACGATGGACTCCGCTATTATCGAACTTCCTGTTGGAATGGTTTGCTGAATAGAATGTAGATCGGATTGTACCGACTGCTCTTTCCAATTCCAAGGAGGCTTCAACGTTACCACTGGAGGACCTGGTTTTAGTCGTGGGGCAGTCGTAGTCGAGGGCATCTTGGAGGCGGTAGCCTATTGCTACGGCAACTTTCACCTGGGCCCTATCTTTTGACGACGCTGCCGGCGTACGGTAGTGGAGACTTCGTCTATCAGGGTAATATTCCTTTTGCTGACGAGCCTCCCTCTGAAAAACGTGAAATTTCTTGTCACTAGCCGGGTGGGTGACTTGACAGTAGGCACGTACACGTATCGGCCTCTGGTCATGGGGTCACATACACATGTACCACTTTGCAATTTCTGTCCAAATATTGGTTTTCAAGCAATAACGTAGTGTAATTTCCTGATTCGCTAAAAGAATAAGCAACTGTTTTCTTATTATTATTTCAACTTATTTAACCTTCATCGCCAAACTTTCAAATGGAAATGCCCAATGTGACTATTGGTATTTTCTTTCAGGTTCAAAACAGTACAAGCGGTTCTCGCCCCCTGAGTTTGTGATATTTACATACAGGCAATAATTGTCTTTCGTCATAGATATTTTTGTTTTCGTTTTTCGATACCACTCTACGCTCGCTCGTTTCTAGCCATCCGTTAATTCATGCGAATTTGCTCACAAGTAATTTTTTAACAGAGTCAATTAGTTGTCGTATAGTGTCAATACTAGTTTTGGTGACCATAGAAGTTGGCCGACCTGCATGTAAGTCCTAAAAAGAAGTAATCACATCCACATCCGAATTCAATGAACCAGGAGTATATTGAACTACGAGATAGTGCTTCATCACCAAACGGCAATGAAGTCGCTCACAACTTCCTCGTGGACTTATACCACAAAGAAAATCGCAAAAAATCATAGTGCGAATTTTTTCTCGATACGAATTCCATGCATTCATTAAATCATTAAATGAGAAATATTTTTGTATCATAGGTTTTTTTTACTTAGTGCTTTGTATTTATGTAACTTAGGATTTTTTTGTTGAACTGTATTTCAAAACTTAAAAACTTTACAACAGTATTATGTATTATCGAAAGGACTTTCGGCACAAAACGGTGTTTTTATAAGTGTCTGCTCAAGATGCGATATATAACCATTGCAGTAGTAAAGTAAGGTAGACAGCCATATAAAATTGTGGGCTTCATATGCATCCGCGGGCGCTTCGAAGCCATTTATCTCTGGATTGCCCCTTTACGCCCACGTGGTCGTAAATCACATTGACAGTCGCATAATTCTGGCGGCCGTGCGAAAGGAATTCCCGCGAAACCGGCGGCCGACGTCTACGAGATTCCGGCTTTTACTTAGTTTGGAAACTGTCGGTGGGGCGCTGAAGAAATCTGAAGGATAAACACCTTGTAAGCCATTCGTCTTACCGGTCGGCCGACGTATTTCTGAGTTTTGAAGGGAATTACACGGCGAGCTTTAAGGAGATTCGTACAAATCAGCTTTTGATTGTAGACTTGCCAATTATTCATTTCGTTCCGCTTCAAATCACATTTTTAGTTGCGATTTTCTTTAATGAAGTTTTTATTTTATTTTTCTTACTTAGAAAAATTCTTATAAAAAGATTGAAAACAAATTAGAGAGGTGTGACAATGAGATTACATCGTATTGAATATTAGTATAGGCTGCATAATAAATCAGGCAAACTTACATAAAATCGATATAAATCCATTAATTTATACGCAACTAAATTAAGTTTTATATATTACAAGTTATATATTACATTATATATATTACTAAATTGATTAATTTTGTTGCAGAGACTATGCAGAAACTATAGAGCCACTAAAAATACCAAAATCAAATTAGACTGAATTGTATTAAGAAGACATACGATACAATGGACCATGCTGACCGCATTTGCTTTGGCGACGTGCACGGGCGGAGATTTTTTGATTTTGTAGACGAAATGGTGTAGTTTGTAATCAATCAATGCAAAATAGATTTGTTAATTTATATTTTGCTATGAAATTACACTTCTCTTATAATATCTGTCACTTTTTCTTTTCATTTCTAGGCTTCCGTACCCGGAGGTTGTCAACGAGACATTATATAGTTCACCTGTCGTCCGTCCGCCGGTCTATTCGACCGTCCTACATTCAAAGGGCTGTATGTTTGAACAGTAATAAGTAAGGCAGTAATTTAGTTACAAACATATGATATGATGATCTATATTTTAATAAATGATAAAAAATATAAAAAGTGAGAGATTAAGTGAGATTCCTATACAAAAAACGTACTGAAGTATACTTTCCTACATTATTTTTATGTCCTCTAGAGAAGCTTAAACCTTAAGGCCTCCGCGCAGGAACTGTACGAGTTAGGGGCTGTCAAAGGCCGTTGTCACGATGCGATGAGAACGTCCTAGAGCGACAGCAAAATGTGCTCTTAGAGAAACAAAGACGGCACTTTCTCAATTTGATTTAAGTTAAAAATTTATTAGTCAATTCGTCCGTAAGGAGGATCGAACTCGGTATCTTTTGGTTCGAATGCAACGAACGCTTTTCACCACCGAACCACCGTCAATCAAAAATAACGCAAATACAATAAATACTTTTTGTTAATATATAACACAAACACATATTGTAGTGGGACGGAATCCTCAGCGACTCCGAATGGCACTTAGCCGGTTATATTATTTCATATCATTCGTCCTCTATTTCATTCAGTATCATTTGTAAGCACTAGTCAAATCTTGTATTGATCGACTTAAATTGTTTTAGGCAACTGTATAATAAATTATGAATATCATACAAAAAATACCTAGTAACAATAAATTTGAACTAGTGCCAAACAAGCGAGAACCATAAGAAATTATAGATTTTATTATGAGATACGAGCTTTCGCCTGCGGATCTGTCCACGTGGACAAACATTGTATTTCTCTACTTTGTATTTCTATCGTTCAAATTTTCAATTATGATCCCGATTGTTGTCCCGTTCTACATTCCGATCCTGGTTATGCTCTTGATACTAATTTGTCTCGCTCTCGATTCCAATCGCGGACCCACTTTTTGGTTCCGAACACGGTTTCAACCTAAACAGATTCCGATTCTATACACGGTCTCGATTACGGTTCCAATATCAATTATGATGTCGGCACTGCTTCTTGTTTCGATTCTAATCACGTTGTTGATTTTAATTTTATTTTCACACTCTATTACGATTTTAGTCCCGTACTCGATTTCAGTCCCTCCCGGTTTTGACTCTAGATTCTGCTCGCATTTCCGCCAGTAATTTCTATTCCGCTACCTATCAGGGTTCGATTTGAACAAAGCGGGAATAAATAGATAATTTAGCCTATATTACTCGGGGATAATGTAGCTATTTATGATTGGGAATTTTTTTACAATCTAGAATAGCAGAAATATGTTGATGTAGCCAAGGAAATTTGTTAATAGTCGTTTACTCGTTTCTTATTAGGGAAGGATTTTTTGGAATCGGTTCAGTACTTTGATTCAATAATACGAACACGCAGAGAAAGTCAAATATAAATGCCAGTTTCTTTTTTATGCTTAAAACCATCGCGCAAGAAATAAAAAATTAGAAACATTATAATATTATTTATGTGGCCTACAAAGAATCATGATAATTACCTCGAATATGTTGCCTTTGACAATCTTTGCAGTATGATGTTTGTAAACAGGGTTATTGTATTAAGGGTACACAAATCCCCAAGATCCTCATTTGATGTCTTCAAAAAGACAATGGATGAAATGTTGCATAAAATCAATAATAACACTGGTCTACAAATTTTGACTTTAAAAAAGTATTCTTCGAGCAAAGTAGTTTTTTTAATTTATCTTCACATGCTGATAACGAAAACAATAATTATTTATATAAATTAGTTTCCATTTATTAGAAATAAAAAAATACAAAATTATGCAAAAATATAAAAAAAATTACTGTTATTCTATTCATTAGCAGAATTTCGACGACGTTTTTTTGCAGCTCTCTTATATTCTGCTTCTGGAACATCCCGATAAATAGTCCAACAATAATCAGCCAACATTGGAACGTTCCACTTGCCCTGATATCGTTTTTCCATGTTTGCGATGACCTGATTAAAACGCTCCCCATGTTCATCATTTACTATTATTATAGTAAATGTGTTGCTACTTTTCGAGAATTTAATATAAATTTATTGGATGTATTGTTCATAATCTTATTATGTATACTAGAATAAAATCCTTATTTCAATGTTATTTGTAGTATCTATGTGTGGAGCTGCTACAATTGCTTCGAAAAAACTCCTTAATGACATATTCATAAGTATTAAGCCACAGTACAACTCGGTTGTAAATAAATTAGCATTTGATCATTGTGAACAGTTTTTTTTGGCAGCGTTAGAAATTAAAGCTAAAAAAAGTATAATTGGTAAGATCAAAATTGTGCCTGAGAATTCTGATCATTTTGAGTAGTTTAAAACTAATATACTAAAAAAGTTGTCTTGTATGTCATATTATAAGAACCCTAATGAATTTTATGGTTCACTGTTGACTATAACCAGGTCTGAATGCGATAATATTTTTAGAACATAAAGTATTAATGTTAATAATACCTTATTGTTTATTGGTTGTGCGAAATTGGGCATTTACACTAGCAGGCATAGATTATAAGCACTTTCTGAAAAATTTTTGTACAATAATTCGCATGGGTTTGTTAATTATGAAAGAAATAATTCTAAAGTATGTGTGTGTATGTACAGCCGTAAAATTCATATTTTTCTACAATGAATTAAAAAAAGATCACAATTTTTTAAAAGTAGTTGGAACATAATCGATAGAAAAACTGGAAAACACACGCCTTATCATTTAGAATTTCAAATAAAAGTAGACGATACAATTTTGAACTAAGATATAGACGTTGCCTCCGCGTTTGAAAAATTTTTATCGACATTCCCATTTCAATTATCAATCTTTAAAATCATCGTCCACTCTCGTTGAATGTTTATTGAATCGTTACGTCAATATTTGATAGCATTGCGTTTGAATTCAATCATATCACCTATAATGATGTTCTTAAAATCTTAAAATGTGTAAAAATGAAATCTTAAATGATCATAATGATAAAATCTTAAATGAAAAATTCTGCCTATCTGGCAGAATTTTTCATTTTGGTTACAATGGTTGCTCTTCTATAAAAATAATTGATTGAGTATTATACAGCATTTCTCAATGTTTAGACGTTATTTTTAATTCTTGTTCTGATGGTTGTGTGTTTTAGGATCTACTGAAACAAAGTTATTCCAATACTAACAATCGGTAGTATGTCTGACCTTTCGAACTTTAAATTAACGTGAATACTATCGACACTGAGTAAAATTTTGAAAAATTTATTTTTAACCAACATTTTCATAACATTAATTTAATGGATGTTAAACAGTTTAAATTCAAAGACGGTCACAATAACCGGAGCTGGCGTTGAGTTTATTCAGGACATTTGTTAATGCCTGCAAGGAGTCACAGAACGCAGTTGATATTTTTTTTTTTATTTGCCCGAGATATTTCATTGTATTAATTACGATAAATTGATAAGGAAACTATATAACTATGGCGTCAGAAGTCGATCGCTTTTACTTCTGGAGTCATATTTGAGTGGCAGAGTTCCGAGGACTGTTGTGACAGATCGTCGATATTTGCAATTATTAAGGTTTTCCATAGGATTCATTCAGTTCTGGACCATTTCTATTTTTTATTTATATTAATCATGTACCATACCTCGTTAAGGATGACCGTGGATTGTACTTGTTGCTGATGATACTTACTTAATTTTTAAGGTTAATGGGCAGCAATCAATTAAAGTTAATGGTGTATTTTATTAATAGTATTCTTCTCAATAAGAAAGAAATTAATATTCGTAAAAATTTATCGTCTAATATTGTAGTGGTCGATGCAAACGCATTAGTCAAGGACGAGATATACGATACTGAAGAAACAACCTTATTTCTCAGTATCACTTTGAATGTTAAGTTACACAACTCCGTTATATGACAAGGAATTGTCATATAACGCAATTGGCAATCAGGCTTAGTTCTGCAAGATATGCATTCAAACGAATTCGGTGGCTTACAAATGAAACCGTCGCAAGATAAGTTTATTTTAAGTCCTTTCAAAATCTCATGACTTATGGAATAATATTATTATAGGATCATGTAGCTAATATTAACATAGTTTGGAACCACTATAATTTCGCTATCTGTCTGTCAGTGGCTTGACTCAAGGTACTAGACTAGAACTAGACTAGTACTAGAAAGCTGTAATTTGGTGCGGGTATACACATTAGTCAGGCCCACAAAGTAGTACAATAAAATCATAGGAAAAACAGTAGGCAAGATATTTTTTTATCCCATCGTGTGAGGTATCTTTGCATATCTCATTGAAAAAGATGGCTAGTTTGTCAAAATCATTTTATGTTTTAGGTAGGCGTTTCGCAAATCTTAAACTTTAATAATTTTTGTAAGAGTGGTGTCCCCTCCCTGTAAATCAAATAGTTGTCCTCGGATATGTGAAAAAAATTACAGCAATATAACGAAATTAAAAAAAAACTATCGCAGCTGAGTATGCTTTACAAGTTAATAAGTAATAGTCGACCAACTTATAAAATGTACTTGTAGGAGTTAAAGTAAAATTTTGTGCAAAATCCATTATAAGTTATTTAAATGACGTTTGTTAGTTGTGTACAACGCGTACTAAATATAAGTTTCTTAACCTTCTAAGATTTGAAAATTATACAGTCATAACATCTTTAACACCAGCTTGGACCAGTTTTAGACGATATTAGCTATTATACCGTGGACTTAATTAATAGATTCATAGTATCATAGATCATGTTCGAAATAATTTTTGTTGAAAGTATTTATAAGCATTATCTTCGTTATTTTTTTCATATTTTTTGGATATACGATTTAGAAAATAGTGGGCAGGGGACACAATTTCTGCTACATGATGATGCTTGCTGAAAAAAAATTTTTGTAGCTTCTGTTACATGTGCCTCTCCTAGAAATAATTATATTTGATAATTAACTACCAAACTAAGCAGCGGTTTATACAAGACACCTTGCATTATTAATTTCACCAATATACGTCTTGTAGTTTTTGAATAAAAGGTCTGTGACATACGAAGGGATGGATATGACGAAACTATAAGGTTTTCCCTAAATGCCCTCTTCTAAGCTCGTATATTGTGACAGGCAACTATGGAACACTACACTATGCCCGGCCCGATACGCACTTGACCAGTTTTTGCTGCTACATTCTTCTATATTCAAATTCTAAATGGCACTCTTGTGCTAATTATAATTTGAGGTCAAAAGCATCTCTTAAAGCATAAATTTCAGAAATTAATATTTTAACTTAACCGTCAAATTACATTGGCAAAAAACTGGTAATATCAAGAGAAATATAAAATTGTTCCAAAAATAAGCGACATTCATAATGTAAACAGTACTAGACATAAGAATGGCATTGCTGTTCATAAAACCCGACTCAGCAAAATTATCAAAACAATTAAGGAGCAATATGTCGTGCGTTTTTATATTACGGTCTCAGTCGAAACTCAAAATTTGTCATTTCATGAATTTAAAGTTTTCATACTAAAAAGTTTATAGGTAAAGTTATTATACTGTATGAACGAATATGTTAACGAATAAAACCCCTGGGACTGAACTGCGCGGCTATCAGGCCGTTTTATGTAATTTCGAAGTGCTTTATAATTTTATTAACTATTTAGTATTTCGTATATTTGAGCAAAAAAGATCAAACTTTGAATTCCTTACCCATAATTCGCAGAGTGAATCAGCGTTTGGAATAGGTGATAATATTAATGTCGAAAGAGTACAATCATAACTGTTAAAATTAATTGAAAATCGACAAATTGTTGGTAGGTATTGTTATACACATACGCGCGATTTTTATGTATTATATAAATATTTTTAAAGATAAGTCGAATGTGCCATTTTTTCAATAAATAACAAATAAATCAAATAATTTGTTCCCTTGGTTATTTTACATCATGTCAAAGTTTAATTATTTAAAAATGGTACATTCATTCTTCTCACAATAATGAGTGATAACTTTTTGCTCGAAATCACTCTAGATGTTAATATTAAAAAAAAATGAAACATTAGTTAGTTTTGAGTGTTTACATTGTATCGATAAATAGGCTTTAAATCTTCTCGCCGTGTAATAAAAACGTTAATAAATAACTCACTGTTTCTACAACTAAAAGTTTCGCGTCGACAATATCTGTGCGCGAGCATTACCAACTCATTAAAATGTATGAGTCCTCAAAGCGTCCCGGGCGCGACCGGCCCGCGAGCCCCGACCGCCCGCCCCCGCCCCCCTGAAGCCCGCCCATGGCTCAGCTCTCACGGTCTGCATATCTCTAAATCTAGGTTCGAATCTGTGGCAGTGAGCACAACAAAATCTAAATATTTTAGTGGTTTAACAACGGCTAAGAAATTTAAGAGTTTCTCTAGTTTCTATTTAATTCTAACAATGGCTTACACGTCGATGGACATTTCGTCGATCGATCTGGCTTTTTTTCTCACATCCAATCCCTTAGTAAATCACTTAGAATTATTGTTAAAGTTTCGTGTCAAACGTTAATAAACCTTTAATCGTTCGCTAACCTTACTAAATAGCAAGTTAATTATTGATAATTCATAGTTTTCAAGTTTACCTTTATAATGTACGTGTATGAGAAACGGTAATTTGATAAAGATTTTTGTCATATATAGATCATTCCAGACTCTTAGTCAATATATTAAACGACGTTATTATTCATGTTTTCACTGCGGAGTACATAGTACAATAAAAAAAACGAGTACACTCGTATCTCATTAGATTAGGTAGTCTGATGGATATTTAATATCCTCATAAGTAAGGCGCAAATAAAATTTAGAAGTTACAGTAGTAAGTTCACGAGTCTCGTGAAATCGCTCCAAAAGGTAGCGTTATTTCAATTTCCGCTGACCCTCAGGGCTGGGTAGGACCTTACCGCATGACGTAAGAACAGCACTTTATTTTTGCTCCAGGGGCCTCAGAGTGAAATAAGAATTTATTATTGGATTCTCGGACGTTCCTAGGGGAGATCTCATCTTATTGAGTTAGGCGGCGAGATGTAAAACACCGCAGTGACCATTTCAAGTGTTTGTCTTGGTGAAATTCTAATATCTATTTACAGTATAGAAATTAATGAATTGTGTTTTTATTCATTTCCAATTTTGCATCATAAACGGCACAATTCTTATATAAACAACTTACTTTTTGTAGGGTATAGATTTTTGCAAACGATTAATATTTACTTAATTCAATGATAGCTTATGCGAACACATAAAAAAAATTAAGAATATTTATACAGTGTTAGTAATAACATAATACCATAATATTAATCTTATCATTAACATTTTTTTTCCATCAATAACTAATCATCTGTATACCGATTTACGAGTATTTTGCAGAGTTACCGTAGTAGAGTGTCCATGCAGGGACTGAGGTTTATAATAGTTTACTGTTTGCTACTACGTTCAACATTTCTATCATTTTAATGTTCACAAAAGGAACATACTTAAAGGCCAAGGGATCTTGAACCAAGGGGTAGCGATGAACAAAAGGATTGAGGAATTTGACCGACCGACGGACTATTGACGCACGTGGGCGGATATATTAAGTTTTCAGTCATATAAAATACTTTCAACTCAATACGAACGGGATACATTATAAGTTATTAAAAAGTAACACTGTATTTGTTCAATCTCGTGACTGATTTTTGTATGTATCTCACTAAAAAATATCGTTTAAAACTAATCAGCGTAAAATGTAATAAGCGTAAACGTAAATAGGTGTTTATTCTAAAAAAAATTTGACATTTTTTAGTGGCAAATTATTTAAAATGTGTAATTAAACCATGAAAAAACCTTTAAAGTAAGTTGCTCGAATTAAATAGCACCGTTAGGGTCAAATAAAGGAATTGGCGTTACACAAAAAATACGAAAAATAATTTAATTGACATTTGCAAGGAGAACTATAAGCAGATGCCTCATAGACTTTCGTTTAAGTGAGTTTATTTTCAGGCATAACACTCTACGTAAGAAAATACTGAACATCGTGTTCATCGACTCAGTTTAATTCACGAACGTCGATTGAACGAAATTCGAGAACAACGCTGACATTTAATCGGTGCGGCCAAACCGCAGGAAGCTGCTAGTCTGAAAATCGTTCTATAGTGCCACCATTGCATTATGGTCTTCAATAGAATGAATGAGTTATCAGTCGCGTGTCGTCATTATTTCAGAGGTGCCATTTCGTTTCCTCCTGCTTTGTTATCAGATCTAAACCAAAAATCAGAACTATCCCCACGGTAAACTTTTTCCGATAAGAAATGAGCTTCTAAAAATTGTGCACTAATAACAATACAACCGAACGTCAATAATAAACAAAATCACATCAACAAAAAATTATCGTGTTATAAATATAGTAATAAAATTTATACGACGGAAACGTTGCGGCAATTGAATAATTACTGAACACGCGCTAGAAACATATACGATGAGTGAAGTGAGGAACAGCACCCATTAGCGCGAACGTAGCGGCGAATGGGGATGATCACGCAACAGAAATGTGATGGCGCAGCTTCCTCGAGTACCTTAACGGGGCCACGTAATTTCTGTTTTAAATAAGATAATTATCATAATAATTATTACCATGCTTAGAGTTGTAACAGTTACCTACATTGGAGTCTGAGCACATGTTACATATGCGCACGCCAATGCAGTGATATAAACTTACCCCGCTAGGTTTTTAACACTTTTGAATTAGGGTAGTTATTATCTTCGTCTCGTCTTTTTAAAATAGAGATTTCATCAGAAATCGATGTTTTGACATGTCAGAAACATCTTCTGGTCGTATACAGAAGGATATTCTAGTGTGTGTGTGTGTGAGTGCGTGCATGCGTTTGCGTTTGCGCGCGTGCGTGCATGCGTTTGCGTGTGCGCGCGCGCGTGTGTGTGTTGTGAGTGCGTGCGTGCGTGTGTGTGTTTGTTTCTAAACTATTGCGCTAATCGATTCCAATATCTAATCAGGTCCATTTCTAATAAAATTGTGCTGAATACTGTAAACTTGATTGAAATAGGTTCATTTCTATGACAGATTTGGTTGAACTTTTCAAAAACTTATTTACTGTAATTTTTTGACGTTTTTAAGTATTAATATTTAAAATGACATGTGTTTTTACGCTTTAAAGCTTCGTCAAACGTAGCAAGACTCGTTGAAATCAATTAAATTGATCAAAAGATTTCGTTATCGATACGTTTTCAAAGAAAAAAGTTTTCCAAGTTAATTGTTAAAATTATTGTCCTATCTATTTAGGAAATTTTAACGCTTTATAGCTTTAAAAATAATCAAATCTTTTTAAAGAGCAATATTCAAAAGTGTACATTTTGAATTTGACGTAAACATGGCCTCATACTGAAAACTTATCTTTGGTAGCAAAATGAAAATAGAATGTAATCATGACAGAAAAGATAAGCCAAAAATAAAAATAAAAAACGATAACCGTTATTGTCGGCAAAGTCGTAATCATAAACAGCTAATGATACAATTTAATTAATAAACAGAATATATTTCCATTAGTATAGAAAAATTACTATAACTTATCTCTAATGAGTTTCAAGAAAAGCCAATATGCTAATGGTAGCTTAGGTTAGGAATATTATGAGAATATTTACCAAACTAATTAAACATTTAATTTCATAATATATTCTCATTAAAAAATAGTAGCTACTCTTTAAATTTTGGTATTCTAAATTTCTGTTTTTTTATATGTTTACAAATTGCATGGAAACAATTAGTCAATTATTTTCAAATTGAGTTTTTGGAACAATAAACTTATACAAACAATTCAATTATATCTGACGAAACTACATCAAACTTATTTAACAATTAATCCGCTTTAAAGATACTTCGGAATCGCTGTTTACTTTGGGTTTTAAGACTTTATGCTAACTTTACAAAATTAAGTACTGTTTTGTTCAATGAAGGCTATTTTAGTCATAATAGACTAAACTATTGCTGTAGTTATTATTTCTCGACTGTTGTAAATTTGTGGTTAATATCAACTTATATTAATATTAAGCACAAATTTGAAGTTATTTATTTATGGAGGTAAATTCTAATTTAATATGAATCATATTTTTACATTAATTGACATATCTAACAGTAAATTTTATGGTTTCTCCTCTTATTTTCATCGTGTTTAAATTCATTTTTTGTACCTTTTATCAATTACATTTCTGCCTGTCTGTCTTATGTTCATGGTATTTCATTCGTTAGCATCATTGGCTTAAAAATTCAATGCAAATTATATGATATTTACTAATTAAGCAAAATTATACATAACTTAGCTTTTTCCGTTTCGTTTGTAAAGATTATAGGATGACAGTAATAATCCGCAGTTCTACCGAACGGAATTATATAAAACGTGGATTAGACTTTAAGTTAGACCCCAAAGCACCAAACTGTGAAAACGTCAATAAAAGCCGTTCTATGGTTTGATGTCATAAAAAATAGACAGACAGACAAAAATTCTACAATTTGGATGGATTTCTTTCAAATAAAACTGAAATTTTTAAGTTTTTCTACATGAAGACCGCAAACAATCTCGTAAGTTGATTCTTATTATTTTTTATTCTCGCACTCATACTGTTTATTACTGGCTCTTCGATCTATACGTGGCTCTGTGAGAGCGCCGGCGGTTCGGCTGTTAAGATAAGTAGCCTTTAAACTAGAATACACCGAGTTCGATCTTGATCATGGCCGAACTGACCGGTGAGTTCATAACTTAAGTCAAACTAAACCAATCGCTTCCAAACTCATATAGAGAACATTAAGCCTTCGGCTTGGAGATTTGCATCGCATTAGTTGGCTAGCCTCCCCGAACCTGAATTCGACCAACATGCAGCTCTGCTCAATCCGAAATAAAGAGATTGTGGGAGGGCATACGTCAGCATGCTGGATTAACTGAAACCATAACAAGCAAATGAGCTGGAGTAGACAGTAAGATAATTCCACACGCAGAACATTAATTAATATAAATAATTGCGTTATGGCTTAATCGCACATTACTAAATTCAGCTTATAAAATATAGATGAGCTTGAGCTTCTTATTTTAATTAAAGTAATTCTGGAGTCGGTTCTTAATATAATAACTTTCGTCGGAATTTAATTACATAACAAAAGATAACTTTTGCGTGTTCGTCGCTGTAAGACGCTAACTCGCTTAAAAACTTCCATTATGATTTTTATTGGTACTAATATTTTGGCCCTCTGTTCGTTTGCTGTCACAGAGATCTGCCAGATAAAGTTGAACCATCCAAAGATCGGTCTCCATTTCAAAGATTGTCGACTAAGCAACATGAAAGCCAATGTAAAAGGCTGCTCCTGTAAAGGATAAGGTTATTAAATAACGAAAAAAATCTACCGAAACGAACATTAAGGGCGCTAAAAGAAGGCAGCGAGTCCTCCTCCATAAAATATTTTATGATTTTTGTCGAATCATTCAAATGAGAGTGATCCAATAGTGACGTGATTTAAGAACTGGGACTTCACCCTGTGATCGCTCTACATCGACTTGCTCTTTTCTTTAACATGGAAAGTCAAACTTTGAGCCGTTTTTTTTTTTAAGGTACGATGTTAACTTTTAATAGTTATCGCATTGTCTGTGTGATATGATAATTTGTTTAAGGGTTTGCATTATAAATGAAAATTAATTCGTTCCTATTGCGTTAAATCACATGGCGCTTTTACACTTTCGTAATATTCGTTGAGTTTTATTTAACATTTTCACCGCAACTTGGTTTTTCTTATTAAACGTTAAATATAAATAATCGATTTCCTTTCCAAACTTAATTGATATAGTGCCGTGTGTCTACATGTAATAAATATAGAAAATAATAATCTTTTGTTATTTCATTTCCTCATTGATAGGTACAAAACGTTACTGGAATTTGAGTTTTTTTAGCAATACAAATTGAAAAAGAATAAATGGGCAAAATGTTTTAGTATTAAATCGTAATTGGCTTTCGCTCGCACCTCCATTCGCTTGAAGATAGAATGATTGATTATCATGGTCCGATCCCGGTTTTGTTTTGGATTTCAATTTTGTTTGGACTCTCGTATTCAGTTCCAATTCTTATAAGGGAAACGAAAATTAGCGCGAAGAAAAATAATGTATAAAATATGTTGCTTAACCTCACAGAAAACTAATTCAATGATTTTTAATGTGAATCCCGTTCCCACGCCTGACCTTGCACTTGGCCGGTTTTTTTTTAATAATTAGCTGGGTTGATGCCCCCGAAATATAAATGCTAATTAGATCAAGTGCACTTAAATATTATGCTTATGTATATAAAATAAAGAATGTATAGATATTCAAATCGAATTTATAGCTGCATTCTTGGATTCTGCGACTGATCAAGAGTTCTGACTGCCCTAGGTTAATCATGAGGACGCGCCCCCGCTAGGTGTGTTACGGTCGGCCTAAAAAGTAGTATTATTAGTTTTGACTTGTTTACTATCGTGAAAATTATAACATGGTTCATACTACCTAGAAAAATTTTCTGATCGATCTGCAAGCGAAACTAACGTTTTCATCGCAAACCATTTTTTAGCTGACCGTATATAACAGCAAAGCACCTCACACATTATACGACCAAACTCGTGACTGCAGGCTACCAAATAGAAAACCAAATCCATGTCGTGTTTGGCCGCATGACTTGTATTGGCTTAGTTTCTATAGAAAACTATTAGGCCGTGTAGAGTATGAAGTTGCTTCGGCTTTAAGTATTTTTTAAATATTTACGCATCTGTTGTTATTTTTTAAAAAACCAGCCAATTGTGAGTCGGACTCGCGCACGAAGGGTTCCGTACCATTATCTATAAAACGGCAAAAAAAAAAATCACGTTTGTTGTATGAATAGAAGCCCCGTTAAATATATGATTTATTTTAATTGAATTATTTATTTCTGAAGTGAATAATATAACTAAATATTCTGTGGTTATTTAAAATCACGTTTGTTGTATGGGAGCTCCCTTAATTATTTATTTCATTCTGTTTTGTGTTATTTATTGTTATAGCGGTAACATAAATACATCATCTATGAAAATTTCAACTGCCTAACTATCACGGTTCATGAGATACAACCTGATGACAGATGAACAGCGGAGTCGTAATAGAATGTCGTTGTACCCTTTTCATGCGGAACTCTAAAAAGACGAAAGGCATCATACAAGTGAAACATTTTGCAACTGAATAATGATTTATTTGAAAATTATAGTAATTAAGTGATTATTATTAGCTTATACAAAAGTCCTTTTTTGTGCTTTAGCGTTTGCAAATCTTTCCACATTTTTTTCAAATTTAATAGTTTGTAAAAAATCACTTTCTATGTTTACTAACGGGAGCGCTGCAAGTTTTTGCTGGCGAAGTGTGGAACGCAAGTAATTTTTCACTCTTTTAAGTGCTATAAAATACTTTCCGCCGCTGCAGTTGGTAACATTCACTGTTAAAAAAATTCTTAATATTATCTCCACATTCGGGAACATGCATGAAATATTAAAACTTTTTATTAACGGCAACAAACCCTTTGGGGTTCCGGCAGAAATAGAATGCACGACCTCGGTGTCATATTTTAAAAACTGCGCGAAATGGACGCATTCTTATGCAAAGGTTTCTTCTTAATCAGTGGCATATAGTTGTTTTAACTTTTTTGCTTTGCTTCTAATATATTCACTGTCATCTAGTTCATGCAGTTTTCATAAGAAACTAAACTTTATGTTTACTGTATTCTAAATAATTTGCCAGTTTTTTAAGTGCACTTTAAGACAATTAATAGCTGTATTATATTTTTAACAATGATGAAAGATCGTCTCCCTTCTAACTCAACATGCTCCGTTTTAACATCATAAAAATTAAATTTAGGTTTCTTTCTACTTCTTACATCTTTTTTGTATGTGGTCACTTCGCATCTTTTGATTGCCTCTCATTCAAAATTTTCGAACTCTTTTTCGTCACGCAACCTATTAAGATAAGCATGTAATGTCTCATAAATATTAACAGCGTTAGATAAAACAACAAAAGTTGCTTGTAGCTGTGCTCTAACGATTTGAAACTTTACGAGCACAGAGTTCCAAAAGCACCACATTATTGTAATTTCTAGAGTTTTCATTTTTTCTAATATTGCTTTTGCTTCTATTTTGGTCTTTTTACTTTGATTTTCATCTTCGCAAATAAAGTTTAATGCTTCCAGAACTTGTTTGTTAACTGTCTTTGCTTTGCTTGCATCTGCTCGCGCACTCCATTCATTTTGATAGATTTTTTAGTGCCATCGATTCTTCATCCATTCATCCAATTTGGATAACAAAATTTGCCATCTGCTTATAGATCCAGTGAAAAAATTGTATAGTTGTTGTTCCAGTATATAAAAAGCAGATGACTCGTTGCGCAGAATGCGCTGCACAAGGAACAAAAGTAGCTAGAGGATTTATAGCTTTAATTTTTGACTAAAGACCTTTCTATTGACCAGACATATTGCTGGTATTATAATAACTTTGGCTACACCAGTCTTTAACATTAAGTTCTAACGTTTTATCAATTGTCGCAAGAACAGCCTTCTCCATGTCTTCAACTTTATGACCGCAATTGGGTAAAAATGTGACAAAGCGTTCGATAGGTTCTCCGTCAGGCAAAATATAACGGAATGTAAATGTCAACTGATCGGTGTAAAATATCTGGAGTAGAGTCATTATTAATTGAGTAATATTTTGCTTTTTTAATTTCTGTTATAATCGAATGTCGAACTTCATCAGCGAGAATTAAAATAAATTCATCGATTATAGAGGATGACAAGTACGATGGAAAACCTCTGCATTTTTGTCCAAATCTCACTAAATGTTCAGCCATGAAAGGATCAAATTTATATATAAGCTCATTACAGCCAAGAAAATTCCCGTTTAGTACAGATCCAATAATTTCATTTTGACCGTGAATTGGAAGCCCACGAGAAGCTAAAAACCTAATTGTTTCTATTACACGTAGTAAAAAATTTCGCCAATAAGTTGTTTTTTCATTATATCGTTTGGCTATTTGGGTATCCAATCATTGTAAAAGATTTCCTCTACATACATATTATCCCAAACATTGACGATGATCCGGAAAATTGTCATGATCAGTTATGAAGTTAGAATTTTTCCAGTCATTAAATCCACTTTTGGCAAATACGGATGTTCCTCCATATAATTTGAAAGGACCACAAAACATGTAACCCGTGGATTCTGAGTACACTAACCAGCTTCACTTCATAATTTCGCCAGTAACAAGCTTTATCTCAAACAAACTTTTAGATATTTTTTTTTGATTTTATACTACCCTTCTGATCTGGAAAAATCTAATTCTTCGTTTTGTTGCAGTTCTTTTTTAACAATATAATCTCGAAATTTATCATTTACTTGCCACGGTGCAGGCTCACTTGACGGAATAGACGGCTTTTCTTCTATTAGAATTTCGTTTTCGAATATGTACTCGAAAATATACGTACTATCAAGTTTGACTAATCAAAATAAAGTTTGTAACCGCACGCATCGAAGCAACAACCCTGAAAATTACACTGAACAGGAAGCGTGGATAACCATCTGAGGCGCGAGTCGTATCAATTATTCAGCAGGTTTTACAACAGTAAGTTTTCATTTAAGTAAACGCACATGAGCACCAACAAGAAATAAAGCTATACGAGATCGGTTTCATCGTCATTAACATCATGAAAGATCACCATATCATCTTAATTCGCACTACAGCAACGTTAAATGTGAAGTCGTTCACTCGGTCGTGGTAAATTCTAAATTTTAGGATCGCCAGGCCGTAAAGGTAAATTATGCCGACGAGGCGGCGCGGCTCGACGTGGATTAACTGTAATCGAATTTGCGCTCAATCACAAGCGGGCGAGATAACCTAATGCAGCCCACATCGTGTTAGGGTCGCGATATGCAGAGTTCACGTGTCAGTAGCTTAGCTTGGAAACTTAACAATTCAATTCAATAAGAAATCAATTGTTTTCTTTCTTCTTTGTTTCAAAAGCAGTTAATTTCTAATATATAAGTCTTAATTGTATTAATTTAAGAAAATACTATTAACTTCTGCGTTACAAATGCAATAATAAGTTTGTCTATTTGTTCGAACTTGAATGTCAAACTGACTTCCGACTTAAGAGAGATTCGCAGTGGATGTAATTGTAATACTATAGGGCAGAAAAATTAACGGCGTCATATTTATTCAATAGTAAGGTAATATACAAATTATACGCGTAATTATAAAGAGTGATTTCATGTGAGAACTTCATCCAGTATGCCACGCTAATTTCAAAATCGTAACATTAGAACGGAGGCGACTTTTTTGTTTTATTATATATTTTTATTATTTTTAAGGTGGTATTTATTATGATTAGGCGATCTTATGTTTTGATTACACAAATACTTCTCTTGTACAGCATGAAGTTTAACGGTGGATTATAACCAAAAGTAAAAACGTAATTCTTAAACGTAAAATCAATAATCATGCACGTCCACTGAGGTCCTTTTATTTTTTCCACGCGTCATTCTCGGCACGTTCAAGTAATATTCGTCGCCGTCGCCTACACGTCTGAACTATAAATACGAAGCCAATCCAAAACATTTCTGAATTACTTTCGATTCGAGTGTAGACGACACCTGACGTTTTAAGTTATATACGATTCAATGGATAGTTATCTTATTAAAATACACGCCTTTTACATTAAACTAACGACCTACATCATACTTTAAAATAGTAATATTCAAATACAAGAAATATATTCTTGTATTTGAATATTACTCTGTGCCAATTTTCTGCTGGCTCCCTACAAAGCCACTACCCTCTCTCAATCTTTACAACAGATTTAAAGAGCTTATACGTTACGCTGGACCAAAGCGGTTAGAGGCCGATAGGGACCGTCATCAGAGTACCTCAAGAATGTCCGAGAGCAAAGGCCCTACGTGCT
>BGZK01003710.1:0-20762 GCA_005406025.1 Eumeta japonica
AATTCAATAAATTATACCTGAAATTAAAATAAATACATATTACAAATGAACTTAATCCACAAAAAATATCAATCGAATACGTAGATTATTTGATGTAATCACTGGTAGATGCGAGCGAACCGAGCGGTATGGTCGAATTATTGCCCACGCTAGTGACTCGCGGATGTTCGTTGTTAGGAGAAGAAGACACTTTAAAATACGAGGGATTAAAACTATGTAATATTTTTGAATAGAATATAAAAAAGTAACTTAAAAGTTTATTTAAACGATTATCATTGTTATTTATACTACCTTATGTAATTAATAAAGGTTATGTTTGATGAATTTGTAATGTTTCTGAATTTCAAATTCTCTACAGAATAGTAAATTGACAGACCAGGATAGATACTTTTTTCTGGGTAAACATCAATCGTAGTCAAAAGTTTTGCTTTTAGTGAACCGATCGTGCATTGAGCTAATTTTAGACGTATAATAAACATTTTTAGTTTTTGGTTTCTTCAATAACCATGCTTAATAATATAAATAATGTTTGATATTTGATTTGTTCGACCCTTCTTTATTAAATGAGTTGAGTTTTAATATGAAGCTTTAGGTCAGTTTTAATATAAATTATGTATTATATATAGAAAAATAATATTTTTATAAAATATTATTATCCAGGAGATATTTATAAAATATTATTTCTGCCCTGAAGATGCTATCCGAAGGAGATAAATATTGGCATATAATATATAATTTATATTAATATTGACGTAAAGCTTCATATTAAAACTCAACTCATAAATAATATTACCAACTTTGAACAAAAATAACTATTTAAAATTATAATATCAATTATACGAATATTCCAGTGGGTCACGGTTGTTAGTCCCATATCTCTGCTATTCGTAAACCGATTTTGCTGATTTTCAATAGCGAGATAATTGAGATAATTTTTAACAGTTATGAAGGAATAAGGTTTCTTAGTTAAATGGTCTATCGGCCTTCTATCAAGGCTGATCCAGGAGATATGGAAGTATATATTTTATGGGATCGGAAAGAATGATTGAAAAAATTACTTACAAAAGTTAGAACAAGTAAGATTCGGCTAGGCCGAATCTTAAATACCCTTCACAAAACTAACGCCAATGTGTTTTATTATATTATGAAGATACTTTTATGTATTTATGGTGTAGTTTTTTAAGCTTTTTGGTTTCTCTTTTTATTTTTTGCGTCTTTTCGATATTTCGATGCCCTTTGTGTATCTTCTTCAGGAAAATTTAAAATTATAAAGAAGTGAATTAAAATTAATTTGAAATGCGTTTTAGGTAAAATATTTTATACAAAATTTTACTGAAATTGATTTCAACTACATTTTATTTTTTTATGAATACAGCCGTTAGACTGCTCTTTAGTAATAATTTTATCAGTACATTCCTAAGAATCAGGATACGATAAATTGTTGTATAGATATATGCATGTCTATTTATTGGCAATTGCTTTAAATACCGATAGATGTATGCATATACATATATATATTTATTCTTTGCTTATACATACATACGTCTGATTGTTAGAAAATTGGTTATTGCTTTACATTTCTGATTCCAAATAACAATTTCTTGATAAATCGGTTTTCGCTATATCTCCGCTATATATGGACCGATATCGAAGATACCAGATGCCCATTTTGCATCAAAAAGAGTTCTGTCATCTAAAAGTTCATTTCATATCTCTCGGCCATGTATGGACTGAATGTCGAAAAGAAAATATTTTGCCTTCAGATGTGCTTTGTTTCACCCTCGTATGCCTGTTTTAGCACCAAAAGAGTTCCAGATAACCTAAAGGCTCAATTTCTTGACAAATCGGTTTTCGCTACGTCTCAGCTTCATATGGACCGATGCAAAAAAATTATTTTTGTATGCCTATTTTAAAACAAATGTATGCTGGTTCATCTAAAGTCGAATTTTCTTAGAAACCGGTTTTCGATATATATAGAACGATTCGACAACACTTTGTATTTTTTTTTTTCAGATGTTTATCTACTATATGCCTATTTCAGTGCCTCAAACGGGTACTGGTTCACTTAAAAATCCAATTTCTAACGAAATAGATTTTTGCTTTATCAAAAAATGTTTTCTTTGGTTTAAAATATCCGAGTTACACTTGCATACGCCCATTGGTTGGTTTAATTTCGGTAACTCTGTTATCGGTATGTCGTCTATATATGAGACAATGTCGAAAAAAATGTCTTTCTAATTGACCCATAAGTCCAGTTTCTTGCGAAATCGGTTTTCGCTGTGCCTGGCTACATATGGACCGATATCGAAAAAACACTTTTCCCCTTTAATGACTATGCCACTAATAAAGGGCATTTTCATAAAACGCCTATTTTTCCGAGATACCTTTAATTTTATATTTATATCTCAGCTATTTTTGAACCGATTTTGATCGAGATTAAGATTAACTTATATAATTTTTGAATAGGTGATACATGGTACCTTATGTAGTGCTATTTCACTGTCGCAATGTCGAAGTTCCACACATTTGCTGTCATATATATTTTCTTTTAAATTATAGCTATAAATATTACAAATTCCATTTGTTATTATCATCCAAATTATATAATTGTACCAATTGCCCTTACATGTTTGACTTGAAATTTTTAATAGTGGATTATTACTTTAACACTTTTTTTCTGTTTACATGCTAGAACTATTGAAACCGTAGAAGTAGTTTTTGCGTATAATAAAGCTGCAATTTTATGTATGTTATATATGATGGCGACACGCTAATAACTCCCAAATCAAAAATAAGTCCCACAAAAATTAAATAAAACCCAAAAAATTAAAATTTAATAACTTCCAAAAATTAATAAAACGTCGTATTAAAGCAGTGTCTATATGCAATTTGAGCAATCGAGCTCACAGCACACACAATAACTGCAAAAAAGTACAGTATTCATTTCCGTAAAAATTGTGTAGTAAAGTTCGTACTGGATATGAAAGAAATGTAAAAACAACTTATTTGTATTAAAAAGTATATACGTAGTACAATATTGCAACAAAAAAGTAATTAAACAAATTCTTTTTAAAATAATAATGCTTTTAATACATAATACTCTGATGTTTACCCTACCAAAATTTGTCCAACTGTGCTAATTTTATCACACACGTAACAGCATGCTAATGTCGTCAGCAAAATATCAAACTCAATTTGACATCACTAGAGCAATGAGTACAATGGCTTCAAATGCACACACACGATCAAAATGCTATACCGGCACGTGATTGCGCGTGCATGCCGCTGTCGTATATAGGCCCCTTTACGCTACACTTACGACCGTTTTCCCAATAAACGAATTGATTTATACCCTTCGTTGTATCGAATTGTGGCTTCGCTTATGACAGTTTATTAAATAACAGGCCTTCGGCCTGGCTGAACAAATTTATTTCTTTTGATATGTCGAATTTTGGTTTCGCTGACGACAGCTTTCCGAATAACCGGCCTTTGGCCGGGCTGAAGGAATCAATTTCTTTCGATATGTCGAATTTTGGCTTCGCTTACGACAGTTTTCCAAATAAACGGTCTTTGGCCGGGTTGAAGGAATTTATTTCCTTCGATATGTTGAATTTAGGCTTCGCTTTCGACAGTTTTCCAAATAACCGGCTTTTGGCTGTACTGAAAGGATTTATATCCTCGATATATCTTTCGAGGTATATTTAAAATGAAATTTTAAGAAAATTAAATAACTCCAAACAAATGAATAGCCCCAATGAATAACTCAAAATAAAATAAGTCCCAATTATAAAACTGCTAAAATTTTTTTGGGATTTCTTAATTTTTCTACTTGGGAGTTATTTCATTGGGACTTATTTCATGCCGCCATTTATGATCGGTTCAGTTTCTTTACATACAAATAATTATTTTTGTTCAAAATTTATTTTAAAAATACATATACATTAGATATAAAACCGCTTAATATTTTTTCGCAAACATAAAATTGACATTATGTAGTCGTGTAGGGTATTACAAACGAATAAGAAATATGTGTTTACTGTTTACTATTCATGCAATAGTATTGAAAACAGTTAAGTCAGTCATTATGGATCTGACAACTGCAAGAAAATTGCTTCTAAATTAAACATTGAACATACAAGATTATACATTTTAATAGAACGTTTAACGTTAAAGATTGCAAAATTTATATCGGTTTTACGAACTTATAACAAGTGTTAAATAATAAAATTGGTGCGTGTTTTTTTTTTAATTTGCCCCATAAAACGTATGTATTCAACCGCAAAAAGCAGTGCTACAATTGATGCTCTTCTATCCTTCACCTCGCATTCGGCTTCTAATTCTAAGAATATTTTGGCGGTCATCAGTGTATTAATAAAGGCAACGGTTTTTCGCTGGTGAACTCTGATCGAGTACCATACAAAGACTTATGAACGAAATAAACCATAAAGAATGACTAGCCATATAAATCATCTCTTTGTTGAAATTTTAACTTGCATTAAAAATGCGTGAGTTGAATTAGCAAAATTTTACCAGCTTTGGCCACATCGATAGTAACAAGGCTCCAATGCGACCAGCCATTAAGACAAGTGCTAAGAAAGTATTTCTTAAGTTTGATGCAAACGTTTCAGCGATCGTTAGATGTACAAAATGAAAATTGGATGTGATGCATACTTCCGCAATAACAAACAATACTGATTCTAAACCTCGATCAGCTAAAGACACATAAATTATGATAAATAAAAGCAGTATAAATTATTGAAATCGATTTAAATCAGATGAAATTTCAGTACTAAGAAAATGCATTTGCTGACACTAAAATCAATACATACTTACTTGTTTTAAGCCATAGCTTAAGAGCTATAGCAAGAGCAGAGCCTATCACAGCAAAAGCCAAAGAAGCTTGCCGTCCAATTAACATCATTATAGGTATAGTTACTATTAGACCGGAAATTTTATTACGCCATAATGTATGAGGTTGTCATATATGTTGCCGTCTATATTCATAGTATTTATACTTAGACCCACAATAAGTGTAAACCAAACAAACGATTGAAATATCATTCGGCGAATATAAAGCTGTATTCCGGTATTACTGGTAAGTTCCTTCATTAGACCTCTCTAATTTATTTTTATTGGCATTTGTTAATCTATCCAATCTATTAACTGATATTTGTCGTCGATTCATATCTGCTGCCTCTTTAAGTGTATTAACGCAGCTCGAATGTTTGCCTTGACTCAAAAGCCAATGCAGACTTTCTGGCAACATGAGAAGAGTTGTTACAAAAATATAGATGGACCATAAATCACTTTCATAATATGTTTCCAATTGTGATAATGTTGTGCTATAACACCTAAAAGCGTTTCTCCCAAGGCATAGAATATCGTAATTAGTGAGCCAGTAATCACACGTCGCTCCTTTCGATGCGATTCTAACGCCAATAAATATGCTGCTGGTGAAAACATATTGGCGAATATCCTTTCAATCAAATGAAGGGACAGAAACATTTCTGCTTCCGTTGAGAATGATCGTATTACACCTATGAAGCAGCTTATGTATCCAGCACCCAGCAGCACAGCCCGACGACCATATCTGCCCAAAAAAAATTATTATGTACTATGAAATATTTAATTATATTGATTTTCCAAGCATGAGGTCACTTCAGTTTTAAAATAATGGCTTTTATTTTATTTTTATCCAATATTTCGGGGTAATTTTTTCAATTTAGTTTACAATTAAAAAAAAAAAAAATTAACAGCTAAATTTTTCTTAACGACTCAGAACTCAAAGAAAAAGAGTCCAATTGGATATCGAGACGCCTACAAATACCGCCGTTTTGGTATTTTGTTCACTGTGTCGCCATTTGCAGTCCGATTTTAAAGTTTTGTATGCCGTTGTTTAGAGCTATGTAAGGACTAGAATTCTATTCATGACTGTAGGGTCAGGTCATAACAACAATAATAATCTTTTTGCATTTATTTTGTCACAAATAAATTCATTCTATTAATTGTCTTGTTGCTCTCTCAAAAAATTAAATAGCAAATCAATTTAGAAACATACTTTTAGTAACGGTAGCTCGCTTTGTATTATTAGATTGCATCTGGTCGGTTCCTACCGACACTATAGCAATATTTTCGAGCGCAACTAAAGCCGCGTTGTTTGATAAACCTGTGGTATTAAAAAAATATTAAATGCCGAAATGTAGCTCTTACATAGCAATGAATAACGGTATACAAAACATTGGAATCGGTCTGAAACAATCCTTAATCCTTAATCCTGGGGTGACTAATGCAACTTTTTTTCGAACCACTCTAAAGTACAACAAAGGATAAGAATTAGAAGTGTCTGATACAAATTAAATAAAAAATTCTGGTGGTTCAGTAGCGTAAGCATCAATATGAAACAGTACATGATTAGATGAAGCCCGAGTTCGAAGCAAAATGAGCTGGATTATCATAGCAGATATGAAACAGCCAGGTTGTCAGCTAATAAGTCTAATAAGAAAGTATTAGTCGCTATAATTTATTACAAAAATCTTTCTTAATTGAAGGATATAGAATTAAGAACAGAAGCCCGATTAACATTGAAATAATCATAAATTTAAATAGAATTCGAAGAATTAAATTAATTATTTATAGGCAGTCTTTCGTTTGTAAGTTGTTGTAGCGGCACGGTACAACTGACTGATTGACTCTTGATAATTCTTAGACTGCCTGATGCCTAGGATGCTAAGTTATGGTTTTATAATTCCAATCGATCAAACGGTTCGCTTATAAATTTTTTTTCTTTTTCTCAGAATTAAGTAATAAAAGCTTTAGCATTGATGTGCCATTGTGTTGTTCTTTTACAACTGGATTCCAATTTTGTTCATATTGTAGTCATGTTAATCATTTATGCGACCACACATATATAATCTTTGTTTAAAATGCCAATTTTATCTCTTGTTGTAACTTTTGTGTTAACGATACAAATTAAGTGTATAGTACTACCACATGCAATTGTAGGTAGGCAAAATGGAATTTTGATTAACGATTAATCGGTTGGCAGAACGCATTTTTCTCTGTGCATATACATACTTACATGTCGGAGAAAATTGCACCTATAGGCAGTCCAATAAAATACGCAATATTATGCACTTTGTTCACTAAGGCAAACTCCTCGTCATCAGGACATAATAATCCGAACTGATAATAAAAGAAAAATATTTATTAATTATTTTCTTAGCAAAAAGTCCTGCCAATTCGACAAAAAAAAAACATGGGCAGTTGACTTGAAAAAATAGAGACAGTCAATAACATTAATTTTTATTGGCAACGAGATTATAGTAGCACCATCTTTGTATCAAATGATTACGATATTGAGGATTGGAATAGGAAAACATCTTAAAAAATATGCTGCCAGTTTATAACAATCTAAAATTCCCGAAAAGGGTTTCATATATCACACACTACTGTTAAAGAAGCTTAAAGGCTTCTATATTCCTTCGGCCCAAATATTACATATCGTTCACAATAGTCATAATGTACATGACAGCTTTTTTTTATTACCGAAAAAATTTAATTCGTTTACAGGTCCAATATCTTGAAGGACAGGGTTTCGCTAGATCTTTAGCAATTTTTTCTTTGTTATATTAATTTATATGTATTTATTTTTTTTTTTAAATCAGCATTTGTTTAAATTCGTTACCAAGCTCAATATCTTGAAAATCAGGTTACACTGACCAAAATGTCTTTGCCAAATTGTTAGTTACTGTCACATCAAAACAATTTATATTCTGACTTTACTAATTCCACTTGTTGGTACTTTAAATTTATTTTTTTTTGTCGTTGGGCATTTTAAAATAATTTGCTATAAATAATATGTTTTAATTACATCAGTTATTGCTGTGTGATTTACATCGTAAAGGTGCGACTTCTAAGGCATTTGTTTAAAACATTCTCATTGAATTTCTTTTCATCGCATTTCAATGGTGATAACAGCTGTCTGTGTTCTATCACGGGATTATAAACATATTGACTACATACATCATATCGGGTTGTAGTAGTGAGATTAATAGAGGGTTCCCAAAAAAGATAATCTTTAGGAATGCTGCACTCACCTACACCGCATCTGAAATGGGGAAAAATAATGAGAACTTTTAATGAAATTTAGCCAGTTAAAACAAATTATTGTAATAAAACAAAGTGATAGAAAAAACTTAAAGTGATTGATAAAATTTAAATATAGACAGAAAGTAAATCAAAGCTCTGGTGGCTCAGTAGTCTAAGCATCAATACAAAACGGTGCATGTTTAGGTGAAGCCGGAATGGAAGTAAAGGGTGCCGATTGACCTTCTTTAGAAAGGTTGTTAATTACTACAATTAATCACACAAATCCTTTTTAATTGAAAGGGAAAAACTTAACAAACCAATTTTAATGACTCAGCCCGTTCATATTCAAATAAATAATTAGTTATTTATGTTAAGCCTTGCAAAACGTGCGATAATCTTACGGTGATTTAAAAACTCTTATTCTTAACTGAATTTTTTATGCAGAAGATAGGTATAGCTGTGGTAAGAATTCGATAGTTAACAAGCTCACAGGGGCCCATTAATAAGATTCTTTCTAGCAATCTAAAAAGTTAGAGTGGAAAAAAGGCATTGTCGACATCTTCGATAGACGGCTAAGGTCCGTTTGTATAGAAAAACCAGACAAGTGTCTTCCATAACTCGGCAAGTACAATGGAGGTACAAAGCAGTCTTCTCTTTCTCTCGTTCTACAGATCTTGTTGAAAACTAGGTTCAAGCGTGTGGCACTGTTACCGAACGTACAGTTTCCAGTATGTTAAGGAATGCCACTATTCTCACATAACTTAGGAAGATTTAGTAGTTGCCCAGTATTCCCTCAGGTTTAATCACATGGATTCTAAAAGCCATTTGTCTGTGCCCACTACGAAAGGGAAAGTCCTATACTTTCCATAGACATTTCTATATGTATACTTAAGTGAGTTAGCTGAGAAGCGGCACGACATAAAGCCCATGGGCACTTAGACTACGTTTAATATATTCTACAAAAGAATTTTTCTTAACATTTTTAGATAAATTTCTTTAACATAATTCATACCTAGAATATAAGGGTCACAGGTGTTTTGACTCAATTCTAAAAAATTAACCCTTAAGGTGTCTTTTGTTGTGTCTTATTTCTGAATTTTGGTCAAAGTTTCTGTTGTAGTGTATTCAGAGACTTATAGTGAAACTTCACGAAGAATATTTTTCCAGAACATTTTAATTAACCCTTTAAATCGTCGTTTTAATCCCTTAAATCTTGATTTAAACTTTTATAAATAAAAAATATATATCCATGCGTTGGAAAGCCAGAGCGTTAAGATGTTTTACCAAAATATTCTCCGTAACATTTTGCATGAATTTGCTGAAGTTAAAATGTATGGGGTACATGGTTTCTATGCCGAGTAATATTAAAACTAACAAATGGAATTCAGATGGAACTTTCAAAACGCCGACAGCTTGAGCTTCTAATTTTGTGGTGTTATACAGTACAATGGAAGCTTAAGTAAAATTATATTTTCATTATTTTCATAGAAATAATAGATATGATATACAATGAAGGCTTACCCCTCATCTAGATTGGCAATAAATATCTTAGCAATAAGGCAATAACGTCGGCAAAAGAACGGGGCTCATAATTAAAAAAAAAATCCGAGCAGAAAGGAACGAAGCAAAGACAAAATAATAAAGCACGTAAAACTTTTTTTAGGTAAAAATATTTTATGTTGTTAAGTTTCCCAATACAAATTATAAAATTTAAATTTTTAGTGGCGTCCCTTTTTATAAACAAACGTCAATCTCAAATGACAATCCGTTTTGACGTTTTATGTCTGCAATAATTTTTAACGAAAAATTATTGACAATAACATCATTTTGACGTTTGCTGCAATAAATGTTACCAATTTTATTGCCAATGTAGACGTGGGTCAAACGTTTTTCAATTAGTTTGCCGAGTCCACTAACGAGTTGAGTAGCTCCAATGAATATTTTTAAATAATACGAAATTGCAAGGCTTTTTGCTTGTCTACAGAAACACCCAAAGCCTACGGCAGGAATCGAACTTGCGACCTCGTCACTGTCGGTCAGGTGTTCTATCCTTTCAGCCATCGAGGTGCCATTATCGGTAGATAGAAAACAAATATCAAAAAGACTTGAACTGAAATAGTACATTTAAAATAATGTTGGCTTTAATAGCAAATAATAATTTTTGAGTATTTAAAATGTTTTTCATACAAATTTGAAGATTTATTTGTTGGGCTATTAATGATTTTCAGCGCAAAATGCTTCGAACCTACACTTTATGTAGACATGTACCATATCAGCTACCAAAGCTTTGATTTGCTTTCTTTCTATATCAAATTTTATTAATTACTTTCCGATTTTATTATTATTTTTAATCATAATAAAATAATATAAAATATATAAATATATTCATTAATAAAAATAATTTATTTGGCGGGTTCAAGCTCATTTCTAAATTATTGCTTGTGATTAATACCTGTTAAAGAAGGCAAGAAAAGTAAAATTTTGACCTTAGCTGGGGAACAGCCAGCCATTTCATATCTGGCACAAATAATCGTCAACACCCTCGGCAACGAACTCGGGCTTGTGGTGCCAACTATGCACTCCTCGTAGTGGCGCTTAAACCACACAGCCACGAGCCCCATTAATGCTTTCTGTCTGTATTTACATTTTAGTAAACACTAGCAATTATTTTAGATTTTGTTGTCGTTGTTACTTTGGAACAAATCTTATCCCTAAAGTTATGCCAGTTAATTTTAACTGTTTGTTTGTTTAATTAATTAATTGCAAGTTTCTATACCTGCATGATTTATAATTTTTAAACATACCACTGTGCCCTGTGAAAACATTTAATATTATTTTTTGTGTTTGAACATTATTTTTACTCTCTGACTACTTAGTCATCGAAAAATTAATATGTTTAAATGTTACATAACAAAACTTTCTCTTATACATATGTATTTTACCTCTGCTTATAATTCCAGCATTGTATCTCAAGCTAAACCGAAATCTTCTTAGTGTAATTATTACAACTTACGAACAGCTAAAGTCAGCCACATATCAAAGATAGTTTGAAACTCTAATTTTAAAAAAAAATTAACTCTTTACAATGTTTGATTTTTTTTAAGTTATGAGACGTCATCGAGGAACACGACCTAAAAAATGCTACAGTTTCAGAAAAAATTCAGCTAAAGTATGAGGCTTGCTCGTACTTACGTACAATGTGTATATAGAAAACTTAATGTAAGATGTTGGTAGTACTTATTGTTGCACCGTCCTGCTAAACAACAATCTCTGAAAATTTCAGCTCTCTAGCCCTTATATTTTCAAAGTTACTAATTGATTTTAATTTTTAAATATGGAGGCTTACTCTAGTTTTAGTATTGTTGTTGCTTTTAGTATTTGTTGTTGTAGCAGTGCGGTACAACAACATCTCTAGCACTTACTATTTCGGAAATGGAGCAGAAGTTGTATTAAGCATGAAAATGAATGAAATTAATGTGAAAATTTTAAGCGCATTTTGCCACGCCTGCTTTGTCTCGAGATATCACTATGCAGTGGTAAAAGAAAGGTATACACATACATCTTGATCTAAAGGAAAATGCTGATTCACGGCTTATCGCATAACTGTCGTTATAAGTTAAAAACATCAAAAACATGATTGAGCTTATGTGTCTCGAAAACGATTTTGCTCCATATGCTTTTCAACTTAATTCAACCTGATCTCTTAATGATCTTAAAAATATTTTTACCATTATTCCCGATGTTATGTTCTTCGACTTTACTTGAATAAATATGCTTTCTTTTTTAATTTTGAGCTATAGGTCCTTTTTTAATTCATAAAATGTTTATTAAATACATTCTGAAGAAGTTTTCCACAGTAAAACAAAATAGTGAACAAAAATTAAATAAAAATCAAAAGGAAGCATAAATATTTTTTCCCATTAAAATAATTTCAACTTCTTTTCATGATACAGATTTCTGTTTTTATTGTTTTTTTTTTTGAGTTAAGGTCACTTAATTTCTTTTATTTATTTGATATCTGGAATTCCTTGTTATATAATATAAAGAAATTCTGAAGAAGATATCCAGGAGGTATCGAAATATTGAAGACAATAACCAAAAGAAATTAAGTGAATTTAAGATAAAAAAAAAAAAAAAACAATAAAAAACTAAATTCTATTAACAGCAAAGGTCGAATAATTCGAATCAAGAATATACAAGGATTTCATTAAATAATAATTGATTTATATATCCAACATGAATCATAAATGAACTTGTAGAAATATGTTTTCTTTTTTTTTTTTAATTTTGAGCTATAGGCTCTTTTTTTAATAAAAATTATTTTATTTAATTTTTATTCAATATTTCATTTTTTTCGAATTTTTAATAATTTTAAATATATTCCTGAAGAAATTTTCCACAGGAACATGAAATTTTGAAGAAAAAAAAAACCTATGGCTCAAAATTATTAAATGAAAGCATATTTATTTTTGTAGAAATTTAACATGATTTTAATCAAGTTTTTTTTTGTGTGTGATTAAATTAATGTCTGATAAATAATTTAAACTGCCCCACTGTGCAATGAACAGTTACTAATTTATTTGTACATACATACTTATAAGCCAATTTATATACCTACATATGTGTATACATATATATATATACTTAGATATATATTATCAAACAGAGGACAGAATAAGTTTACCCCTTTAAGAGGGTAATTAATCATCTCACATATTATTATATTTAACCTCAATACTTTTGACTCACCTGACGGTAATTGGGAATGTAGTAATTGTATGTGATAATGAGTGCGCCCCACTATACATAACTGCTATACAAAGAAAGCCATAAGTTAAAATCTGATAAAGTCCAAGCTCTCCAATACGCCATAATATATCATCCAATTTGATTCATTCTACGTCAATACGATGAACACCAGGAACAGCACGACGCCGGTGTGCGTAACCGCGACTTGCCATATTTACAGTAGACGATTTAATAAATTGATTTGCTTAACTAAAAACTGTTTCTTTTTTTTTTGCCACTTGAAAATATCTATATTGTGCAGTTAAAACGGTTAAAATATAAGATCTCTTCTCAAAGAACATACACTATGCAACGAAAAATTGTTAGTTCATGTAAACTTGCAAAACAAAATTGTTCACAGCGTTGCATTTTGGCAGAATCATACTTTGAACAGCAATTTTAAATTCCACCTGTCTTCGTATTATTAGAAACAATGTGAAATTATGCTGGTTTTATTGAATTTAAATATAATCTTTTTGTTCCAGACTTAAAAGTCAAACGGAACCTTATTGCTGAGACAACACCGTCCGTCCGTCCGTCACAGGCTTCATTCTCAGAAACGGTAGGAGCTAGAGAGAGCTGCTACAAACAACAAATACTAAAACAAAACACAAAACTACGGGGTACCTCATACAATATTCCCTCGCCCCCATGTGTTCAGGATCGCTCATTTCCGAACTTAACCTGTATCATCTATTAACAAATTTTAAGGATCTAGATCTATTCGTTTGACTGTAGAATGTTTACCCCAGACAGAAGGACGACATGCTCAAATAGTCATAGTTTTTCTCTGATGAAGAATATATACACATACTTTATAGTTTATCAGATGAAAAGTGAATGGCAAAGTAATATACCTTTAATTTTGGTTTGGACGATATTATCACTTTTAAATCACTTTTAATTACCCCAAACTTTCAGATTTTAGATTCATTTTGGGAACAAAGTTCCCTAACGTAAATTAATGAGGACAGTCACGAAAGCATATATAAGTTATGTATGTAAATCGTCCCGAAAGCATGTGAGCTTTGTATGCATGAGTGTATCTGTCAGCAAATAATTGTGTGTGCTTGGCGGTATATCTACTAATAATTATAATTTAATTATGAAAATTAGATGTCGCTAGATTTTCTAAAATCAAAGCTCTTACACTTTTACTGAAGGAATTAATTGAATCAGATGCATGATTAATGCTGCTGTTCTTTCAAGATTTAAAAAAAAAAAATTAATGATAAAACTTAATATCGAAGCTTAAAGACTTGCTCTCAGAATATTTAAACACTTTCTATTGTAATTAATTTTTCTATGTATTTGCCTTCAAAAACAGTAAAAAAGTGAAACATTAAAATTTTACTTGGAATTACATATATTCTATTTATTTTGCTTAACTCTTAGGAAGAATGAGACAGGAAAAAGTAAAACGAAATTTTGCTTGCTCTTAATAAAACTTAAACAGATTTTAATAGCTCTTATTATTAAAATTCAATGTTAATGTATTATAGCAGCTAAAATCGGTATTCCAAAAAGCGAAAATCTTTCTTTTATTGTTGAAATATGTAAATGTAATTATATATTTTATGGTGATTTAATTTTTAACAAGAAACAGGCATAACATGCGTGTACATTTCTTTGTCGCTTTCAATGAAACATTAAAAGTCTGAAACGAATGAATAATTTCATGGACGAAATCAATCTTCTACGTTAATTATATCCATGCTCTATGGATCCTCGAAGACGTCGAAAATTGCAGTGGTGATTGACGTACTCAACATTGTAATTGATTTAAATGTAAGTTGCCTAAAATATATTTTAATGATTTTATTTAGTTTAAAACAAGTCATAAGACATTTAAAAAGTTTATTTCTGAATTGTTATTACAGACCATTCTTTCATGTTCAGCTTGAGTAATAATCGCTCGAAAGATTTAATGTACTAATATGATTAAAGTTTTTCAAGAAAAACCGGTCTTAAAATTCGTCCACCTAAATGCAAAGTCTAAGTAATAAAATGGATGAGCTTAGATGATGTGGAACTTATGCGTTTACGAAACTTGGTTTCCGGTTGATGTCCTAGACTATATATGTTCGCGAAAGCATACAATGTAATATGGAAATCAGATCTGATAGCAGCAGTGGCACTTGAGTACCGCACCGTTGATAATAGAAAAGTGCTTTTGGGTAGTGTATATAGGGCCAACAGAAGCATGAATCTCGATCATTTTATTAGTGTTCTTGAAAATATTTCAGTTCAATATAATGACATTGTTATCACTGGCGATTTCAATAAAAATTTATTGTACAATAATCCACTTATTGCACCAATACAGGCTCTTGACTTGAGCCCTGTAAATACTTGTATTCCTACCCATATCCTTGATACATCAAATAGCTTGATTGATCTTATATTTGCAAACCACAAATCTGGTATTTTACTTTCTGATCAACTTTCAGATGATCCAGATTTTTCGAAACTTGATATGTTTGTTTTAACTTATGACTTACCGGTGACTATTTAAAATACCCACTATTCCTTTCGTGATTTCCGTAACATTGACCATACTTTGCCAGCCCACTCCATTGATAATATATACTGAGACCAGATCTATTCTATCGAGAATGTGGATAACCAGGTTGACTTTATTCAAAATAATATTAATTACCTATTTGATTTGTGTGTACCAATCAGGACAAACTAGTAACTAAACAACCCTGATTTTCAGAAATAAAATTTTGATAAGGAAATGTGATGAAGCTTACTCGATGGAAAAGGTTCAGAACGGAAAGGAGGTTACGAGGCGTATCAGAATTGCAAAATCTATGTTTTATCGAAGGAAGTTTTCTCTGCAATCGATAGTAAGTCCAAGGGAGGGAGATACGTAAGACCGTAATCGGACAAAAAATATGCGTCAATTATTCACCATGTCGATGCAAACTCGCATCGTTTCACCATTATATGAAAATATCTATGATGAATTATAATGCTACGTATCTATACAAAAACTCCTTTAGTTTCCAGTGTGTTACTCAGTCGAAATTTTGCTTGCTTCAGATCAATCAAATCAAATTCTATTGAATCGATCACATAAGCCCTATATTTTGGAAAATCTTAATTCCAGACTACTGCCATATTTCACTCATCTTTTCACATGATTCTTACGAAATCTACTCTTCCAATTAAAACGGAAAGTTTCAAAAATTATCCCTATTCTAAAGACCAACCATGAATTTCGACCCATTTGCATACTACCGCATTTGTCTAATGTTGTTGAGAAAATAATGAGTGAACAAATGAGTAGTTATGTGGATAAGAACGGTTTACTATGTGGTAGGCAGTCAAGTTTTATGAATCACAGCATTGATGGAGGTAGTAGAGGACATTAGGTCTGAAATCGACAATAAAATGGTGGTTTTCTTTAGTGCTTCTGGACCGTAGTAAGACCTTTGATACTGTTGATAATACGATACTTATTTCAAAACTGTAAACTGTTCAATTTTTCGAGTAATATAGGTTGGTCCAACTTTTCACTTAGTTGCGAAGCCACGAACCAATTATCAAACCCTTTTAAAAAGCATAGGTTTGATCATGGGTTCGTGGCAAAAACGACTGAGTAAAAGAGTTAGACCCAAGCCTAACGGCATGTAACCCTTTTTCCTCATACTTCACATCTAGATTTCAAAAAGTTTATTATGATGGCATCTACTCTAAAGAGCTCAGCATTGCAATAGGAGTCCCTCAAAGTTCTCTTCTTGGGCCTTTCTTATTTTATGTATATATAAATGATTTACCTGATACCCTAGTCTCTAGTAAGACACAAATGTATGCGGATGACATACAGATCTACAATAGTTTTACTATAACAGATTCAACTACTGTGTAAATAACATCAATAAGAATCTAGATAAAGTCAGCAAGGGGCTAGAAATAATGGGTTAACCCATTAAAATCGAGATGTTTGTTAATCTCAAGATTTGGGGTAGTTACTAACAACTATCATATAGAAATAAACGGTGTCTTAATTACGTTGACATAGCGCTTAATTTAGGAGTCATGTTCAACACTAGGCTCAGCTGAGACAACCATATAAATGCTATCGTGGGTAAAGTATAAGCCTTGATACGCAATTTATGTAAATTTATGTCTGGAGTCCTTTTGACAGTTGCATGTTATTGGCAAAATTCTACTTAATTCCTGCATTTTTATATGGATGTCAGTTGTATGCGAAGTGTAGTAGTATTGATCTCCGTAAGCTGAACGTTGCGTATAACAACATAGCAAGATTTGATTTTCAGAAAGAGCGTCGTAGTCACATATCACCATAAGCTTATCACTTATTTAACATAACGTTCAACAATCTTTTAAAAATTAAATATCTTTTTTTCATTGAAATATTACGACACAAACCGTCTTACTTGTATATAATAGGATACATTTCTGTCAGGTCAAAACCGTGGTAAGTGAATAATTCAGCAAAATATAGAGCGTTTTTTCTACAAAGACGGTTTCTAATAAATACCGTCAGTTTTAGAATAACTTCGATACTTGGTGCAAACAATAAGCAACGCTAATATGTTTAAAAGTTAGTTGTGTAAACTATTTGCTTAAATTTTTCTTTTCTTATCTTTTGTGTATATTGTGCCTTTGAAATCTAATTTAATTTAACTTGGTTTTATGAACATGGTTTTTGTTAATTATTATATATAAACTTTTTTGTTTTTATTTTCATTTAAATTTAAAAATTTGTTTAATGTTTTATACCCTTCACATACTGTGTAAGGGTATATCTAAGTTTGTGATTCCGTTTGTAATTTTTTCAATATTCATTTCCGACCCTATAAAGTATATATATTCTTGATCAGCGTTAATAGAGAAGTTATTTGAGCGATGTCCGTCTGTCCGTCTGTGAGTTGTTGAAATCAAGTTTCTGAGAAAACTATTTGACTTAGAAACTTCGTTCTTTCACCAATATGTTGCATATTGTCCACGAGGAATCGCTATTTAAATTCAGCAAAATCGGTTCACGAATAGCTGAGATATATCCGAAACACCGGAGGTACCTCGGAAAAAATTTGCATTTTGTATGGAAATTTTGAAATTTTTTTGATTTAAAGTAAATATTTGGATTTGACTTAGTCATTAGTGAAGAAAAAATTTTTTCGACATCGGTCCACATATAGCCGAGATATAGCGAAAACCGATTTCTGAAGGAATCGGGGGTTTCATGAACTAAAACGCCTTTCTGTGCTAAGAAACACATATCGTAGTGAACTACCGCCGCTTCTAAGTAAAAAATTTTTGGACATCGGTCCATATATAGCCGATATATAGCGAAAACCGGTATATCAAGAAATTGAACTTTTTGGTAAACCTGAACACTTTCCTACACAAAAATTGGCATGTAGTCGTAAAAAATAGATATTTGAAGCAAAAATAATTTTTCTCGGTCATCGGTCCATATATAGGGGATATAGCTAAAACCGATTTATCAAGAAGTCGGGCGGTTTAGTAAGCCAAAACGCTTTTTTGTGCAAAAACATATAATAGTAAACAACAGCTAAGTAAAACAAAAATTTTTGGACATCGGTCCATATATAGCCGAGATATATCGAAAACCGATCTCAAGAAATTGAACTTTTAGAACTGACTACACGTTCTAACACCAAAATGACCAAGGACGTAAAATAGATTTTGAAACAAAAATTTTTGGACATCGGTCCATATATAGCCAAGATATAGCGAAAACCGATTTCTAAAGAAACTGAACTTTTTAATACAGAAATGGACCTATGGTAGTAAAATATAGACTTTTTAAGCAAAAATTTTTTGACATCGGTCTATATATAGCTGGGATATAGCGAAACCCGTTTCAAAAGAAATTGGACTTTTTGGTAAACCTGAACACTTTTCGGTACTGAAAAATACCTGAAATAGACAAGAATAGATGTCTGAAGGCAAAGAAAAAATTTTTGGGCATCGGTCCATATATAGCCGATATATAACAAAAACCGATTTCTCAAGAAATTAAACTTATTGGTTCCAAAATGGACCTATAATAGTAAAATATAGATTATTTTAAGAAAAAAAATTTTTTTAACATTGGTCCATTTATAGCCGAGATATAGCGAAAACCGATTTCTCAAGAAACTGGACTTTTTGGCAAACTTAAACATTTTTTGGTACCGAAAATACGTTAGTTTTGTGAAGGGTATTTAAGATTCGGCCCAGCCGAATATAGCTTTCTTACTTGTTTTTTAATATTTTCTTTTCTATATATATATGTATATATATATATATATATATATATATATATATATATATATATATATATATATATATATATATATATATATATATATATATATATATATATATATATATATGTATGTATGTATATATATATATTTACAAAATACTGTTGATAAACTTTTTAATAAATAAATAAAATAAACGTTGTTGGTGTTAGATCCTTTCGCCTTTCTTCAACGAATATGTTTCTTTCAAAAGTTTGTCATTTTGTAAACTACTTAATATGTGGTTTTCAATCTGCGCATTTTGCGAATTTCGCGTTTTTGCAGGTTTTCGCTTTGTAACTGTTTATGAATTTATAAACAATTTAAAATCTACTTTATTCCTTTGTAAATTATCCAAGGAATTTTGGCGCCTTTTCGCCGAATTTTCACTATATCAAAAAGTTTTTCGCACTTGATTTTAAAAAATGGTTTTAATACCCTGTTCATATACACAAAATAAATTGCCTTATATCTGGTAAATTGCGTAAGCAATTTTAGTGTTGACACATACTAAATTGAGCACGTAGAGTAAAAAGAAGATAATAAACATTTAATCCAGCCACTTAGTAAAGGCAATAACCTTCAGTTTATTAATTTACCAAAAAAGGAAATGTAGATAAATTCTACTATGGTATGAAGTAGGATGGAATCCTGAGGTAGATAAATAAACAAGTTTATTTAAAATGTTATTCAATATATGAAGAATTATCCACAAATTGTTCAATTTATAATTTATAATTTGTATGATAAATTGATCCAGTAATTGTGTTAATTGCGATAATCTCAATTTTAGGTGGCTATATGAACACAGTATAAGTATTTTTCTTGTTATTTAAAGTTTGTTGTTACCATTTTGAAAAACATTGCTGCCTTTTCAAAATATTGCATGGTTTTCGCCATTCCTAATCTTGAATAAAATAAAATTGGTAAAACTATTTTAAATCAATTATTGCTTCTTTGCAATTTTAAACAAATTTCATAATGAGTTCAAAATATGTATAAACTATTTTAAATAGAGTTTCACAATTTTTCGTAACATATTGTAGTGGTTTTCAAGCAGACTTAATGTTGCAATTACATTTTGTACTATACATCATCAATTACCAATTAAGTTAGTAATCACTGCCACTAATTGACGTAGTCGCAATTAAAATGCAATTGGTATTAGTGGTTGACAATTATCAATAACAAGTGATGTATGAAATGTAATTAAATTTAAAAATAGTATAATAACTACTTTTAATTACTCTATTAATATTACTTTGCCAATTACCAATTACATATAATTGGTAATTGATAACTTTAATTACAAATGCAATTGTTTGCAATTAATGAATTTAATTACAATTGCCTGTACTGGAAATTTGTATTGAAAATTGCGATTACAGAATATCTAATTGTAATTGGAAAATATGAAAAATTTATATAATTATTCAAAGTAATTTATTCACTATTAAGCTATTTTATTTAAAATTTTCAGTTGAGGTCAAAAAGCCTATAGCTGTTTGCTTACCAGTCTTCAGCATGTCTATATATGCCACCCTCATTCTATATGAAAGTTGCTAAGAAAAAGTAAATACATATGTAGCAATACAGAAA
>BGZK01003711.1:0-20747 GCA_005406025.1 Eumeta japonica
TTCCTTAATTAGTGACTACTTCTACTATATGCAAGCAATATTATTAAATAAATAATGCTAACCAGTGCGTCTTAAATATGATTTTTTTCAAATATTTAAATGTATTGCGATGGTACTCACTGGTGTCCTCCGGAGTCGGCGAAGCCAAAACGGCGGCGACCACGCAGGAAATAATCTGAAAAACAGTTTTACTTGTACAACGTACACTTTTACTATTTATGGTTGGGACTCTAAAAAAAACAAATAAATCGTCTACGTCGTCTATTCTCGAGTTATGGATAACTATTTAGATACTATCCGTAGCACACTTTTAATATAACAAATTAAGTAAAGACATTACACAGGAAAATAGTAAATACTAAATAATTATTAAAAGTAAATAAAATTCTATCAATCGAATTAGGTTATTATTCCTCCTGCATAACTTTTTTATACAATGGATTTGAGCTCATAAAAAGTAACTTACGGCTAGTTTAGCGAACATCTTGTTTTTGGCGGACTGATAATTTTTAATGCTTACACGGTGGCTCGCCTGTGCTTACCGAATGTGTATACAGACTTACGGTCGCGCCACCACCTTATATACCGTACTCGAATAAATTCCACAGGTTGCACAACCTACTCCTACGTGGCTGAGACTTATCCCTACTTGGTTCCTTTCTATGAGCCGGCCGAGTGCGAAAGCTTTTACTTCGTCGCAGAAGAGACACGCTTTATTTACCCGTTTGGCCTCCACGGGAGCGGACGTGTAGCAAGCCTTTGTAATGTTTCTTTTCGGCTATACGCCACTAACTATGTCGGTTTTACGTATAGTGAACAATTTATACTTTGTGTGAATTTTTTTAGAAACTCGTTTATCCGCCTATTTGAATTTAGTTGGGGAAACTGGTGTTAGTATTCGATTTAGTCGTATAATACAGTTCCTTTGAAGATATGTCATTTTTTTAGTATATATTTGTATTAGTATATGCTTAGATATTTGTAATGGAATATTTAGGAAGAGCGTGGTGAAAGCAACTCATCGCCAATAAAACGGAAGCGATGACGGACGGATTGAAAAGTGCATAGATAATAATGCTGCACGTAAGTCACACCACGTGTATCATTCTACATGCGCTCAATAATCTGTTATGTGGTTGCATAAGTTTACACAATGTTTATGCAGTGCGAATTATATCATTTTATTGTAATGGTAGTGTGATGTGCTGCATCACACCGGAGTTGTGAATGCGAATTTGAGTTACCTATACAGATTTTGTGTTAAATAGAGATTATTTCAAAAAATAAATATTATTTTGACTATTTAGTTTTTTATTTGTTATTCTTGCATAATCGTAACTTAGAAATAAATATACATACATAAAAATAAATTTTCTTCAATACCCGTATATAAAAAATTAATGTTATATGCGAAATTTGGAGTATACGCAATACGATACTTATTATTTGAATGTTCATTAAATTTAAATGACTGCATGTAATAAATATGATTTTTGCATTATTAATTTTTAAATGTTAATTTGGCATTTTTTTTCCTAAGGCAGTGAAATTAACATTTAAATTTTCCAACACAGACTTTATTTTCATGAAAATTAAAATATGTATTTTGGCAGTAATAGCTTAACTGTTTCTAGGTTATGCTCTAAATGTACCAATTATTCTACTAAATTACTGCGATGGCTTTAGAGCCTATTTAGTAAATTTTGTGGACCATAAGCAAGCATGTATTACTCTGAATTTATATGTTAGCCTCAGTTTGTCTTTAAATTTATAAATAAATATTGTTTCAGATCGCTTTATACAGGCCCCGTATTAAAAGGCTATATTATTTCTCGTTAAAATCTCGCTTCAGTAGTGTAAAGGCCCTGATCAAATTGAAAAAGACATACGAAAATATTTTGATTATACTTTGTTTCCACTGAATTGCTAAAAAATAAGAATTAAATAAAAGTTTTCTTAACTGCGGAATCGCTATTTTGCTATTTAACGATTGATCACGGTTGGTCGAAATAGATATCGAGACCGGACGAAGATCGAAATTGAAGATGGTAACGTTTGGCCTGCGTGAACTTAACACTAACAAACGTCTGGGTCACGCAGAGCCGGTATGTCTTGTGAATGATGTATGTATTACATTGTTAGAACATCTACCCCTAATTGTTTCAATTGATACTTAGTTGTATTAGTCATCGCTAATATCGCACATAGTTATGTTACTCTTGGAGATGAAATGAAATCGTAAATGACTCTGTCTAGGCATGACTGTATTTAATGAAAATAAATATATTGGGTCGGCGAAAAGTTTTTCTTATTTTATAAGTAAAAGTTGCAGTAAAATCTCTAATTTTGATATCATTAAATACGTGACATTAAAAAAAAAGAAAAAGTAAAAACGGTATTTTGGCATTTTTCTATTTCTTTTTTGTCCATCAAAATCAGTGAATATAATGTAGAAATTCGATACTATTTAGTATTTAATTAGGAAAGAGAAAAATGCGATATACAAGCCGTGAAAAATATTGTGAATTTTATGCACCTGTCGATTGTATTATACTTAGCACAAAACTGGTTCAAGCGTTTCAGTCCGGTAATTTTGATGTCAATGATGAACCTCGCTCTGGTCGACCTGTTACGGATGAAGTCGAGGCCATTTTGGAAAAAGTAGAGCAAGATAGACATATTAGTTCCTACAACATAATTGAAAAGCCGATGATTGACCAGAAAATAGTTTCGACCCATTTGAAAAAATCTGAATGTACAAAAAAGCTGATTCTTGGATCCACAAACTCACTGAAAGAAATCTAATGAATCATGTACTCATTTGCGATTTTATTGAAATGTAGTGAAACTGAACCGTTTTGAAAAGGTTGATCACTGGGGATGAAAAATGAATCACCTATAACAAAAACGTGTGAAAAAGATTATGGTCAAAAGACAAGTAGTCCCCAAAGACTAGCAAAATCAGAATTAACTAGCAATAATGTTGATGCTATGTGTATGATGAGATTGGAAGGGCATTATTCATTATAAACTATTACCACTGGGCAAAACGGTCAATTCGGATCACTACTGCCAATAACTGATGAGATACAAGCACGAAGTGGAGAAAATACAACCAGAATTGATCAACAGAAAGGGTGTGGTTTTTCACCATGATAACGCCAGACCAAACAGATCTTTAGCCACTCAATAAATATTGACGAAGTTTGGTTGGAAGAATTAATGCACTTCCACCTATATAGCCCTGACCTTGCAATTCTAATGTTAGGTTAACATCAAAAGAGGACTGTCAAACTACTTGTCGCAGTTTTAATCAGAATTCAAATTTCTACATAGATTATTTCACTATCTGCTACAAAATGACAAGTTGTTGAATAAAATGGCATATATATATTATAATTAAAATGTAAATAAAATATGAAAAATAATCTTGAATTTGTATATGAAATACGAAAAAAATTTTGCCCCGACCTTCTATAATAGGCGTTAAATCTGAAGTCAAAATTAGTTACTTAATAATTCTTATTTGCTTGTGTATCTGCTGAATATGTGTATTAAAAATTACTTTTTTGATCTATTTTTAAAATGATGTATAAATCGATTTATAAACTGAGCTCTTCTAAGTTATGGTGATTTTTCCGTTATAAATTATTAAAATTTTGATAGTTTGGTATACGTTCTTTAATTATAATACAATTAATAAATCTGTTGTTATCGAACATTAGGAAATTATAGTATATAAAATTATATATATTATATTATAAAATGCAGAGCTATGTAGGATGCGCAAATTCGCAATGTCCGGTACATTGAAAATATTTAATAAAAATAAAGTAGATAATATGAGGCAATATTGAATAAATTAATTTATTAAATTAATTTTGCAAATTTATTTATTTGGTTGTGTGCGTATCAGCAGGAAAACTGCTAACCCTATATAATGAAGCTTCCAAAACAAATGCACATATTTTTTGTTTTTCTATCATAACACGTCAATTGGTAATTTTGAAAAAAAAAACTATCATTGTCGTGACGTCAACGGGTAGGATTTGCGATCTAGACCAGTCATAGAGTTTACTGACTTTACATTTTGTGAAATTCAAAACCCTAACACAATTTTCATTGTTGTATTTATTAATAGGATCCCTGGGAAACTTTGTAACATTTTTTTTGTATGATACAAAGGCAATAAATTCATATTCAAAATTCTCAAAATTAGAGCGGTATCGAAAAATCGGTTAAGGTCAGTATATAAATCGCCATAAACTTAAAAAACGTATAACATGATTTTAACTAATAACAGAAATCCTATTAATAATATAATCGCGATAGTTTGTTAGGATGGATTTGTTACTCTTTCATTCAAAAACTTCCTAACGGATTTTGAAATTTACAGTAATGTAGGATATACATTAGAATAATATACACGCCATGATTTATAAAAATACTAGTTTATCAACATAAATGTAAAAGAACACAGAAATGTTTGAGAAAGATAATGGTCGACACAATTTAAATATGAGAATTCAAAAATAAACTATGTTTACCTGTCATTTGATTACATAAAGTCAAAAACTCATTTTTAGGGCTCTGTGTGCGCTTACTCAATAACGTCCCGATAGTTATTTAAAACTTACTCTTAAATAAATTTAAGATCATTATTATACATCTACTTGGTAAAATTCCTATTTATAAGAACTCGTATTTTTATAATTGTTTTTAAATTATATAAGAATGAATTACAAAAATTCCGATTATTTTAAAAACAAATTGCATGCACATAACCAGCTGGAGTTCTTATCGGTTTGTATCTTTACATAACAGTTATGTAATTTAATGTTATTGTATATAATATAATTCAATTAGAAAAGCGCTACCCTTACGATTCTTGCTCTGTTTTCCTTGAGGAAAACTGCCTCCGAACAGGGGCGTAGCTACCGCCGTATCTGCCGTATCATTATACGGGGCCCTGGACCACGGGGCCCCCAACGTGCGTAAGCAAAAATTAATAAAACTTCCTAATTTTTTTATTTCACAATGACATAAGTCAAAAAGGTAATTTTTCCCGCGTAAAGCAAAAGTTCGAAAGTTGACAGCATTCCCTAACAGCAATCATGAAAGAAAGCACGTTGAAGTGATAAGGTTGAAGTTTGAACTTTTGGCTTTAAATGACAGACGTATTATGATCTATTTGACAGTAAAAAGAAAAAAATATTAATGTAATCCGCCACATATAATAATTACTGTTGCTATGGCAACGACGAAGATGGCGTACAAAGCCCTTTAGTATTTAATGTATGAATAAAATTATCAAGATCATAACTTATTTTTAATGAAGTTTTTCAATTTTTAATGGTTGTTTTGTTATCCGAGCACAGACGAATCCGAAAAATCAAAAATCGCTCTAGCCGTTCTCGAGTTATAAATGGTGTAACTAACACAACTTTCTTTTATATATATATAGATTTGAATTGTATGTAAAAATTTGGAAAGAGAGACAAATAGATAATTATAATGAATAAATATTTCTTTGAATTTTATGCAATTTTTTTTCTTTTATGAGAAATCTTTACCCTTCCTAAGGGCCCTCTAACAATTTTTATACGGGGCCCAGCTAAGTACGCTACGCTTCTGTTTCCGAACGAGTATGAATTCATATTATAATAACGAATTTCAAGAGTTATGTATAACTTATAAGCAAAGAGATTTTTGACTTTGAATTTGAATTGAATTGCTCACGGCTTTGCTCGTATGAACGTAAAATATTTTTTTTTATTCATACCAAATTGTTATTGGTAACATAAATATTTAAAAGATGTTTAAGTTCAACATCGGTCCGAGATCAGAATCAGGAACCAGGATGAAAATTATGGAACTGGAACCAGGATGAAAATTATGAGTGAAATCATTCTATAATAAAAGATAATTGCGGCAGTACACGTCTTTTTGGTGCAAGAAAATAAGTTCCTCTGTAATACTTTCATCATAAAATAAATTGAATACAAGACGTGGATCTTAATCGAGACCGAAAGAGGTTTAAAAGCTGGACCTGAATCGAGAATGGAAGTGAAACCGAGATCGAGGTAATGATTGACATCGTAGTCATCATATAAAAGGTAAGGGATTCATTCTGTGTCCACGTGGACGGTAGCTAGTGTAGCGTACGAAAGAAAATTATTAACTCGGCCAAAGCTTACGAGTCTTGTTACAAAAGAGAGTCTCACTGTTGCGTCTAGTGTTCCGTACGAGTGAACGTAACCAGGTATAAGTTGCACTAGAATAAAATTTCAATAAGAGCATCACATTACTCAAAAAAAAATTAAATTCAACAAAAATATTTGAATTACACCTACATTTTTAAATAATCTTGTAATATAGACATCGATTATGCACGTAAAGCAAAAAAATATGTTTTATTGCCATTGCATATTGCATCTAATACCATTCTACGAGCAATTCTTGTATATTTGTTTGTTTATATATACCAGCTATTTCGGAAACGGCTCTAACGATTTTCATGAAAATTTATATTTAGATAAAGTTTAGTGTTTCAAGTTTATCTACATAGGTGTTTTTCCCGGAAAAAACATTTATTAAAACCGGGATATGAATGCTTACTTACTAAATATATAGATATTTCGCCAAGCTTTACAGTTGCCGTGGAGCAGCGGCTATCACGTATGCTTTCTGTGCAGAATCAGCCTGGGTGCAACTTGATTTTTTAATTTCTTTTTTTATCACGCTTTTTAATTTTATTATTATGACAAAGCATTTTTATCTTGTAGTTAAATTTGATCCACTTCCGGTGCTTTTTAAAATTAATTTTATCAAAAATAACGTCAATATTAGTTTTTTTTATTTTCATGGTTGTTTTGGAATATTAATTTGAAAATGTGTCAGTCGTCAGTCGTGGTCCATTCAATGAACGAGTGCCATCTTGTGTTAAAGAGATCTTTTAACACAAGATGGCCACGATCTCAATTAGATCTCAATACGATCTCATTAGTAGCACTAAGTAAGTAGTAAAATATGTCGAATATTACAAATTGCACAGAAATCATTAAATAAATATTTTGGAAACATTAAAATCGCCTCAGACAACCATATTTTATAATTTTAATATTACGACACTTGATATTTTACTGGAGATAATGGACTGTTTTTTAATCAGCGAAATGAAGTGACATTAGTTTTACAACTTGGTATATTAACATTGTATCCAAAATAATCCGAGCAAAGCTCGGTCCTTAGCTAGTTAACTTTTAATAGCAGAGAAATGTATTCCATGCACAATTTTTTACTGTTATATGATTAAGCTTCTTTAGTTATTGTTGTCTAAGACCATAATGTATCTAAGATCGCACGAATTACACAAAACCATTTGTGACGAACACGGTCACCCAAATTATTAATTAAAATTAAAAACTTAAACAAAACGTATAGAGATCTTCCCTGTCAAGCGTTTCCGTCGTATTTGGAATTAACCCTACCAATCACCGCACACCGAGAGCTAAAAACGTTGAAGTGCTAATGATCCTATAGCTCTGATAAATATATACAAGCAAAGGAAAATTGTTTTTAAAAGGCCTCGTCTTTTTAAAACTTTTATTGACACTTTTGGTCTCTGGACCAAGGTTGTGTATTAAATTCAAGACTTGATCTCGTTTTGTGTAAAGTACCACCTCTGTCATATACGATCACCCTTAAAACTATATATTGTCAAAAGGTTTATTGCATTAAATACTTTATGAACTTCAATGTCATTTCTGTGGCCTCGACCAAGATCGGAATTGCAAACAGGAACTATACTTCGTATAGATGAAGTTCCGTATAAGCGCTTCAATGTTAATGTTTATTATTCTTTATGCTTGTATTGCACACTCTAATTTGAAGCCGAAGGTGATGTGAATGCACCTATGTTCCTGAAATTCTATACTATTCAACGGAAAGATAACCAGTCATCGAATGGACAAACAATTCGTTAACTTTCTACATAACTAACTTTCCGTAAGAAGCTTCGTCCGCGTGGACATGGAATACGTTTTTTAATCTTTTGTATTGAACGATCTTGCTGTCAATTCCAACCACGGTTTCAATACTGCTTTCAATCTTGGTCCCGTGTTTGGACTCTTCTCTCTGTCCCGCTTACATCCCGGCACCGCAATATCAGTTACGATTTCGATATGTAAGAAGCTGCAAGTAAACGCTGATGTAAAATCAAAATATAGACTATTTTACTCGGGGATAGAGCGTATCTTTCTATTAGTAAAAGCATTTTTAGAATCTGTGTAGAAGTTCGGTTTTATAGCACAATACGAACGAAGTCAGGAACAAATCCTAAAATAAGTAGCATAAGAACCTTCTCCATGAATACATAGATATGTATGTGTACCAGATTCCATGGGTTCGATATCAAACTCCATTAACGTTGGACAGACCAACATCCGTTTATAGCAATATAGCTATATTGTTAAAAAGTATGTGGGGGTAATATTATATCATATACCCAAACTATTGTTAATATATATATATTAACACATAAGATTGTATTATACACACCTTATTGTTATACAATCGTCAAGATTATATGTCTATGTATATAACGTGTAGACTTGCGACATTTTCTCAGTCGATAAACAGACTATAGCAGGGTGAAATCAAAACCTTAGTAAATTTAGAACTACTTATTACATCATATTAAGAAGCTTCTTGTCGTTATTGTCTGTTTACCATTTACAAATAAATAAATTTCTTTTTATTTCTTTCTCATAATACCGTAACAAGTTAATGGATAAACAAACAGTGACTTTTCTTTTAACGCCGCCGCCGTAGATCGCGGATCTTACAAGGCTGCAGTTAGTTCGCTTTCCCTGTGTTATGAAACAGGAAAATCATTTAAAGAAAACGTATCGCGTAACTCTATTTTCTCGAAAGTACTTAGCCTAGACATATCATCAACCTAAATTTATGCCGCGTAACGGATTCTATAAAAATATTAGATATTTTTTTCAGTTTTTAGTATGTTATAATTGGTTCTCGGTATTCTCATTGCCAAATATTGGTGTCAGAGTCGATTAAGTCGGCAGCTTTCTGAACGTAATTTGTTACGTAGATAAGGATTCTTAAAATCATTTTTATGATCAATAATGAATAGCCCTCTGGTATGCAAGTTTCTTTACTCTTTTTTTGCAGAGGAAAATATTATATACTTAGTTCAAATAAAATCATTATCCTTTTTTTTGTAAATCTGACGAGAACTTTCGAACGCTTTGGGGTATATGCCTAATCTCAGTAACATTTCACGCACTCAAACTTATTAAAAACATCGTTTAATAGTTTCATTTGACCCTAAAAGATTGTCAATTTACCTTAAATTTACATGAGTGCATTAAACAAGTTAATTTTTACAACGTAATGAAAAGAAATTTTTATGTCCTTAATCGGAATTAACAACGCTCATTCTACTAATATTATTAAAGCGAAAGTTTTTAAGGATGAATAAATGTTTATTACTCTTTTACGTAAAAACTACTCATCAGATTTTGATGAAATTTTAGACCAAAATAACTTGAACGTTAGAATAAGGTATAGACTATATTTTATAAAGAAACTAGCTTTAGCTTGTAGCTTCGATTGTGTGAACGTGGAATGAATTCTTTACTTATGCCGATTGGTTATCGGTAACAGCGATATTCCGCAGCCGCAAAGTGGAACAGCGAACAGGACCGAGATAATAAGAGAACAAGAACGCCGTTACATGATAAATAACCTCGTTACATGATAAAATATGCGGCAGCACACGTGTTTTCAATATAATAATATGGCCTCCTCTTTCATTTTGATATCATTATTAAATTTTTAGTATTAAAATTATAATTTTAATATTATTATTAAGCGGTATTTCAACGGAATGGAATATAAGGCAGAAGTAAGATCTAAGTCGAGAGCAGGACAGAGATTAGGATTATGCCTGATAACGTCATCACGTTATCAGGCATTCCTGATGAAGCATTCCTTCCATCGAAGGAAATAAAAGATGGAGAAATTAACTATATGTTTACGCGGGCAGAGCTGGGGGCGAAAGCTAGTGCAAAATACGAAACATGGTATACTAATGCGGACAAAGCTTTTCATAAGGCTTTCTTTCATTAGGCCTATTCATTAAAGCTATAACATCAGCTTTTCTTTCTCTCACTATAATAATATCACTTACTCAAAATATCATAGAAAGGTGAGATTTGACATTCGTCGATACAAAAGGTAAATCTGCCATATGCCGTCGAGTTGAGACCAACAAAGACCCGGAGCTTTGCAGATTAGTTGTAGTGTTTATTTTGCCATACTATATATATCATATATGAAAATAGATTTAATGCATTTTGGTACGTGGTTTACTATTCATTGCAACATGTTTTTAGATGCTATTATATAATTTAACAACATCGCTCTATGGCGAAATACAATAGTTTTTTTTTTATAGAGTATAATTTAAAGCAAAATGGCCAAGCTTCATGTTCTAGCAAAATTAGAATATAAAAGATGTATTAAATAATTTGGTGAATAATAAACAAAGTCGCTGTTTTGAAAAAATCATTATATAACTGAAAAATTTACGTCGCATTGTTTAGGTTCTCATTGAAATATAGAAAATAAAAAGTAATTTTGTTTTTTAATATATTTAATAAATTTAGGAATCTATAAGTTATTAAGAATTAAGACCACAATTTTTGTTATTTGTTCGTTGATTTTCTTGAAGCGAAAATGTGTCAATCAACCTAACGTTTAAAAAAAGACTAACAAAAGTATGTGAACTGAATAATATGAAATATTTTCTCAATAAGATAAGCCTTATCAACTTTTAAGTAAAAAACAAAAAAATGCTATAACATCTCTTCTTTCTTACAACAATTGCCGTTTATATATTACTTTACTGGTTCTAAACAAAATACAATTTAGGTTTGCCTTATTTTTATTATTTACCTTACTGTTTAATATCACACATTTCCTGTACTCAAACATATTCACCTACAATAATTTATACGCATCGGACACACCAAACCACCTGTGTGTAAGCCGTTTCCTAAACTCTTTCACTGCACGTAGCCTTCGATTCGGCGGACCAACTCGCACGTACGCGCGTGTGCCTTCACCAAAACATGCTCATGCTCTCGAAACAGAAACTCGTTCGAAAATATCCGTATCTGCAGATACGCATAAAGTTAAATGACGTGCTTTCGTCATTCTAACTCTCTGGCCGTCGTCAGTTAAAAAAAAACCAGTTTTGAGACGGGGAAGCAGAACGAGGAGTCTGTTAAGTGCGCGCGCGCCGTGCGGGGCCGGCGGGCGGCCGCGCGTTCGCAATCTTATGCAATTTTCTACCCAATATTTTTTATCTTACGTTTACGAAAACCGTTAGATGATTAACGACATAGCTTTATCGTAATATTAATATACATTATTACCAATGCTTAATGCCCGCTCGCGGCTTTGCTCGCATGAATGTAGAATAATCACTTTAAGGGTATAATATCCCCAAAAAATAAACCAGATTAGATTGTGGCTAATTATTTGTCGAGGGTTTAGCGGCGATCTCCTGTTTTGCTTAAATCACCTCGCCGGTACCACAGAGCCACAGGTGAGCAGACCGGACACAATTTTTTATTTGTACATTTTCATTTTTATTGTATTGAATCATAAAAATTGATAATGTACTAAAACTACAGTATTATAAATTTACATCAAAACATTTTGCAGATACTTCAGAAAACAATTTTTGTTATTATTTTGACCGATAAAATTAACTAACCTATTTAAATAAATAATCATTAATTATTATTAGATATAATTTAACCACGTGTACAAAATAATCCAAGAATTTAGTTCGTTACTATAAATTATTATATGAATTTTCAATTTGATTTTTTTAATTATGTAAGAGTTAATTATGATTTCATAATTTTTTGCGGTTTAAGGGATAAGGGTACTACTCCTTCTCGACTTCACACTCCGATTCGATTCTTTTTCCTTCTGACGGTCATTGCATCAAATCTGCGCTCGGTACCAATTTCGAACTCTATATTTGACTCTGGCTTTGCTTTAAATTCTGATCTCTATCCCGAGCATGGCGTTGGTCCCGCTTCATCATATTATAACGTTATTTCGCTCCTTGGGTTGATAACGTTCCAACACCTAACCTACAGCTAATATAAGTTTTAATTCGGTATAAGCGATGTGTATAACGCAAACGTGATGAAAAACAAATAGCCTACTTTTCGTTCTAATTCATATACAACAGCTCCGCTGTGACTCGCGGTTTCTAGTGCGTTAAATTTAGATTTTACATGCCTTTTTCACAAATATGCGTTCATTAATTAAATATGACCCGTAAGTTATGTACAAAAACAAAATTATTTACTTTTTATGTATAATACAAACATAATAAAAACAACACCAGACAAATGCAATATAACTCGCATGCAGAAGGTTCTGTATAAACTTAATAGTGTAAATAGGTATTGTGTTATCGAGATTATAAAGAATTTTTGTTTATTTTAATTTTGATACTGACAAGATATCGGTTCAGGATTTCCTAAACTTTTAATAATTTTGTTTTTTAGTTTTTCACAAATTTTGGAAATTCTAAATGTTCATATGAGAAGTTAACCTCTTCTACACATCGTATCCATCAGCGAGCCTCATCTCAACTGCACATATTTCTAATCGCGAAAGTATAGTATGGGAACTACTTTATTTTTTATTACTTGCTGTTATAGGAGCACATAGTCACATACACTCTGTGTAAATTTTAAATGTCTACCTATTACTATTCAAAGATATGGCCCTGTGACTAATAGACGAAAAGATAGCCCTCAGTAGTGGTCTATTTGCACCAGTAGGGTGCTGAACACTGAAGAGTAACATAAGATCCAAATCACTAAAACATAAACCGACTTCACAGAAAGTGTCTTCAGTTCGATAGCCATGTGATACAAACTTATAAAAATGAAGTCTATATATTCTTCATCAAACGTACTATCTAACGCAAAATTAATTATTGAACTGACAGTTCTTGAGATTAGCGAGGTCAAGCACACAAATTCTTCAGCTAAATATATTAGTTCATGTACAAATGACAAGGTAGATTCACTTTTTCCTTCGTATTGTATTACAATTTCACGGACTTATATTACAGTCGACTGCCATGAAAATTTTCATTTAAAGCATACTTCGATGTTATGACAATGTACATGAGACATTTTCTATACCCGCTTAGCACAAGAAATTTAGAGGGATACCAATTTGAATAGTCGGGTCTAGATCCATTCCTGTATGCAGGATCATAATGGAAATCAATTTTCATGATACATATCGATTTAATAAGTATTAAAGTCATATATATTTTTAAAATCTCGCATTTTATATGTACCTCGACGGCTAAAAATAAAATTTGAGATGCTGTACTAAAAATATTTTTAATTGTCCTTTATCATTATTTAATCTATGTATTCACAAGAATACGTATTAAATGTTTATTATGATAACGAGTTAGATTCGCGCGCCGACGCTTCGTTTCTTGTGTTGAAGATAATTCAATAGGATAGGATAGGATTCAATATTAATATTGAACAAGCAGTGGTCATGTAATTGTTAACACCATTTTAATCTAAAATGAATCACAGATAAGCATTGATTATGGTCATATTGTTTAATTTCGTTTCATTGAAAAAAAATGTACAGATTAAATGCGTTATGAGATAAACGTCAGAAATGAAGCTTGTCACTTACAAAATTGATTTCAAAATACAAAAACAACCGTTTTTATTTTGTTCATTAAAACAATAATTTTATTAAATACAGAAAACAATAGTCTATTTTTTATATTCATTTAAAATACCAGCCGTTACCAGCCGTTATATACCGTTACAGTTCAGGGATGGCCTGCAAGGTCAACCATCTTTTTTATGAGTTTTAATAAATATTTTATGAGTTTTTTTTTTGAGCTTTTTGAACTTTAAACTTTTTAGTTTTGAATTCGAAAAGCTCAAAATTTCGTAGACGATATTTATAACTCATAAAGCGAGAATAAATATAAAAGCAGGATGTTTTAGAAATTGCTTGTAGGGTCAACCGTTAGGTTTTATTTTTTTTTTGATAGTTTAATTACCTCAACTTACTTCGTCCAAATTTTCCATTTATGTTTTTAGTTATAGATATCATAAAAGTTTTATTCTATACTAGCGGTCACCTTTGCTGGGCGTAAAGATAATTAATAATATTTTTTATATTATTAAAATGTTCCCCGATTTCATCCCGTGGCCGATCTTGGTCCTCCCTTGAGTATTAATGGTAGTAATAACAAATCACCATTTATACTGGAACGGACATCAAAACGACAACGAAACGTATAAACACCATTATTACCGGTACTTACACATTTTCTACATAAAAGTTAATATTGTTATATGTATAATGTAATATAATCTTATTATATTAATATTATGTCCTATTTAAGCACAATATATACCTCTATGCAAAATTTGATTACAATCCGTCCAGCTATCAGTACATAATAAATATTCATACAAATATAATTTTACATTTCTTAAATTATAAATAGCCTATAACCATCTACAAACGATTCCACGTCGAATGGCCCAAAGCCCCAATTACAGTCCGCCCAGCCGTCAGCGTATGATAAACATCCATACAAACATACTTTTACATTATTTATGTTGTAAATGGCCTATAACCATCTACAAACGATTCCACGTCGAATGGCCCAAAGCCCCAGGTACAGTCCGCCCAGCCGTCAGCGTATGATAAACATCCATACAAACATACTTTTACATTATTTATGTTGTAAATGGCCTATAACCATCTACAAACGATTCCACGTCGAATGGCCCAAAGCCCCATTACAGTCCGCCCAGCCGTCAGCGTATGATAAACATCCATACAAACATACTTTTACATTATTTATGTTGTACATGGCCTATAACCATCTACAAACGATTCCACGTCGAATGGCCAAAGCCCCAGTTACAGTCCGCCCAGCCGTCAGCGTATGATAAACATCCATACAAACATACTTTTACATTATTTATGTTGTAAATGGCCTATAACCATCTACAAACGATTCCACGTCGAATGGCCCAAAGCCCCAATTACAGTCCGCCAGCCGTCAGCGTATGATAAACATCCATACAAACATACTTTTACATTATTTATGTTGTAAATGGCCTATAACCATCTACAAACGATTCCACGTCGAATGGCCCAAAGCCCCAGTTACAGTCCGCCCAGCCGTCAGCGTATGATAAACATCCATACAAACATACTTTTACATTATTTATGTTGTAAATGGCCTATAACCATCTACAAACGATTCCACGTCGAATGGTCCAAAGCCCCAATTACAGTCCGCCCAGCCGTCAGCGTATGATAAACATCCATACAAACATACTTTTACATTATTTATGTTGTAAATGGCCTATAACCATCTACAAACGATTCCACGTCGAATGGTCCAAAGCCCCAATTACAGTCCGCCCAGCCGTCAGCGTATGATAAACATCCATACAAACATACTTTTACATTATTTATGTTGTAAATGGCCTATAACCATCTACAAACGATTCCACGTCGAATGGCCAAAGCCCCAGTTACAGTCCGCCCAGCCGTCAGCGTATGATAAACATCCATACAAACATACTTTTACATTATTTATGTTGTAAATGGCCTATAACCATCTACAAACGATTCCACGTCGAATGGTCAAAGTCCCAATTACAATCCGCCCAGCCGTCAGCGTATGATAAACATCCATACAAACATACTTTTACATTATTTATGTTGTAAATGGCCTATAACCATCTACAAACGATTCCACGTCGAATGGTCCAAAGCCCCAATTACAGTCCGCCCAGCCGTCAGCGTATGATAAACATCCATACAAACATACTTTACATTATTTATGTAAATGGCCTATAACCATCTACAAACGATTCCACGTCGAATGGTCAAAGTCCCAATTACAATCCGCCCAGCCGTCAGCGTATGATAAACATCCATACAAACATACTTTACATTATTTATGTTGTAAATGGCCTATAACCATCTACAAACGATTCCACGTCGAATGGTCCAAGTCCCAATTACAGTCCGCCCAGCCGTCAGCGTATGATAAACATCCATACAAACATACTTTTACATTTTTATGTTGTAAATGGCCTATAACCATCTACAAACGATTCCACGTCGAATGGTCAAAGTTCCAATTACAATCCGTCCAGCCGTCAGTGTATGACAAACATCTGTACAAACGTACTTTTACATTTTTTATATTGTAAATGGCCTATAACCATGTACAAACGATTACGTGTCGAATAGTCAAAGTTCCAATTACAATCCGTCCAGCCGTCAGTGTATGACAAACATCTGTACAAACGTACTTTTACATTTTTTATATTGTAAATGGCCTATAACCATGTACAAACGATTACGTGTCGAATAGTCAAAGTTCCAATTACAATCCGTCCAGCCGTCAGCGTATGACAAACATCCATACAAACATACTTTTACATTTTTTATATTATAAATGGCCTATAACCATCTACAAACGATTCCGCGTCGAATGGTCTAAAATCTCAATTAAAATCCGTCTAGCAGCATAAACATCCATACAAACATACTTTTACATTATTTATATTGTAAATGGCCTATAACCATCTACAAACGATTCCACGTCGAATGGTCCAAAGCCCCAATTACAGTCCGTCCAGCCGTCAGCGTATGATAAACATCCATACAAACATACTTTTACATTATTTATGTTGTAAATGGCCTATAACCATCTACAAACGATTCCATGTCGAATGGTCAAAGCCCAATTACAGTCCGCCCAGCCGTCAGCGTATGATAAACATCCATACAAACATACTTTTACATTATTTATGTTGTAAATGGCCTATAACCATCTACAAACGATTCCACGTCGAATGGTTCAAAGTCCCAGTTACAGTCCGCCCAGCCGTCAGTGTATGACAAACATCCATACAAACATACTTTTACAATATTTTTAATATATATGGCCTATAACCATCTACAAACGATTCCGCATCCTATGGTCCAAAGTCCCAGTTACAGTCCGCCCAGCCGTCAGTGTATAACAAACATCCACACAAACATACTTTTACAATATTTTTAGTATAAATGGCCTATAACCATCTATCTACAAACGATTCCGCATCTAATGGTAGTAGTCCCATACTGATACGATCAGCAGTTTTTACGTGATTGAGCCCCAAATAAAAAGAAGTTCATTATGTGCATATAATGAAGTCCCTTTTTATATATAAGTATACAGATTAGCTCTACCGTTATAATAAAATCTAGTTATCTCAGGCAATTGTTTTCAGCCCGATTGACGAAAATCAATATTCCATCAGATCTTGATGTTTCAGGGCCCAAGGATATATTCTGGCTATTTTCTGAGTGATGTATTTATGTATGTGCATGAGTGCATGCGGGCGTGACTCAACACACTTCCTGAAACATTAAATTAGTTCCGCTCTGTACCTTTCAAAAAATCACAAAAATAAATTTTTGTAAACTAAAATTTTGATTATTCCACTGATGCATACCAAATGAATGGATGATTTTGAATGAATACCAAAACCTAATCATCTGTTTTCTAAAAAAAATTGCATCGGATTAATAAGTAGATTTTAGAACGCAAATAACTCAAAGCATATGAGAACTATATTTTGGAGCTAAAAATAACTTAAAATAAGCACTGAAGTCTATCTTTTGAACTTGGTAATCTCAATACTTAATAGTTACTTTTATTTTAAACATTTAAGCTCGAAAGTAGTAATAATTTTCAGGGATATTTGCTGCTCGGTCAACCGTCCTTCAAATTTAAAGCACTAAAAGTTTAAAACTCATAAACAACTATATTTTTAACTCAAGGAGCTCGAAGAAACATCGAAAGATATTTTAGCGGAAAGTTTTAAAGATAGCCTACAGATTCAATGATTTTTCAAATATTTTTTCTTCATGAATTTACAAATATATATAGGCCTATAAATATTATTTTTGATTATAATATTCAAACATTAGTTAGTATTTTGACAATCATATCTCACAATTCGATGTATAATAAAACCCTTAGAATTATTACCTTATTTATTATCGTAATTTTTGTAAATTTCTTATCGCATGCTCCACTTTCATTATAAAAGACATCATAAATGAATTAGCCTCAAAATCGTTTAGGTATTTCAAAATAGACACGTAGATAATACAGAATGCAATATTCGTTTTCGTGTGAGACAGTCAACTAGCGGTCGCTATAGCACGTCACACAAAATACTTGTACAAAAAAAAAGACATTTGATTGACTAAACTCGACGTTCTATTTGACAGTAGCGGACGGCAAGGTCGATTTCGAAGTATAATAAAGCATCATTGTCAGCAATCTTTCGCTTGTTACCGAGCTTCTTAAATCATATTATGTCCTTCGCACTCACGGGATGTTTCGTAAAAAAATATATATATGATACTGTGGCTAGTTGCTCAAGCTCGCCCGAGGTGCGGTCACGAAACGGCCAGAAGGGTTTGTTACATGAACAATGTCCGCGTGCGACATTAACCTCGAAAATCTATAGGCTGTGAAGATATATTATGGCCGTGCGGCATATATTTTGATAGCATTACCGTTAGTGGAATGGTTTTTTTTTATGTAATACGAATGAAAAAATATCATCGCCATGTCGAAAGATTAAAAATCTAGATTGTCTCAATAAATTTAACTGTAATTTAAATGTGATCGAAAATGTTTGTCAATTTTAAAGATTCGAAAGAATTAAGTCTCCTTTTTCCATTTTTCGTAGTTACATTTGACGAATTTCTAAATATATAACGCATCTATACATAAACATATATGTAATTATATTGTAACCGGTCGATGTCTGCACATTATACACATTAAAACAAAACTGATAGGCCCCACGAGTCTTTATTAGAGTAACAGAAGCTAAAACAATAGCTTTTAGATTTTTTGTCTATCTGTCTGTCTGTATGTACGTAATCTGTATGTACGTAATTTTCATGTAAAAACAGCTAAACGGATTTTGATCAGTTTAGTAGTTTAAGGTCCAACTTAACATATAAGCTATATATCATCTAATTCGGTTGGGTAGAACGAAAGGTACGGCTCGACCTCTCCGTAGCACTTGCCTTTCAACATTAGGGGGGTCATTTAAAATGTACTTAGGGGAAAAATATGAATAAGCGCCACGAGCTCTTCTAAAATGGTCTAAATATTATAGTCCACGCGGGCAATGTTCCAGACAAAAGCTAGTTGAATATTAAATTTTTGTTGGTATTTTGCTCTTGCAGAGTTCTGATATAACCTGGACTAGACATAATTTTTAATAACTTAGTTTAGATGTTTATGTGAAGTACTGATGATCTGATTAGTTAATTATGATATTGATGATAGATTTATTTATGATTAATTAGATGAGATCTGAGTTTGACTGTTCAATTGACTGTTTAGGTTTTTAAATATTAAGGCAGTTGATTTATTTGATTGATTAGTTGCTATTCGTTGGTAGTTGATTTGATTTTGGTTAATTATTTATAGTAAATTTATGTCATGAGGTAGATTATTGCTGATATACTGCAACTGCAATATTAAGCTGAAGCAAGTATAATGTGCGCTATTTGCGTCTCTAGAAAAAAGAAGTAATAATAAGCATTTGTCCTTAAGGAACAATGGCAGGAAAAAAATTAACGGGACATTGTATTATGCGCGAGAGCAGGGCGAGCCCGACGTGCGAGAAGTCAGTCGGTTTCTGGAGACAAGCAGGATTAGCTGGGGCCGGACCCGGGAAGTCAGAAACTGGGGCGCGAGCGATTTCGACGCGACCACGTATTAATTTTCGACTAAAAGTGTGGGTTTTGAGACTTGAGTTATTACCTGCTAATAAGTTGATGGATCGTTATTTTTTCTTGATTCTAATATAAATAGTCTAATAGTAAACTTTTACATTGCTAGTTATAGTGCTAAAGTACGATTATTTTCAAGTTACATGGTTGAGAATTTTTGATTTTACAACCTTATTTTAAACAGACATTTTCAGTGGTATAAAAACTCTAGAAAACTCAGTGAATTAAATAGTTTCTTTTTTTTACAATTGGTGTGATATAATTTTAATAACTTCCACTCTTATAGTACGGGTGGAAAAGGCCCCATTATGCCGATAATAAAAACCACTTGACCGCGTAAAAAAATGTGCCGCTGGAACCCAAAATTTAACATAGAGATGGACTACACTTCTCTGCTACGGTCCGCCGCGGCAAACTGGTGAAATTAATACTTGCATAAAGGTAATTATGTTTAACAATACAGAGCAAGCGAGGAAATATATCCTCGCCTTTTGAGCGCAAGAAGAGAAAAGAAATTACACTTTTTTATTCAAAATATATTTTGTTCAGGTGAATTTGTTGCTATGTACGAGGAGATGATCATTCTTAGATTAAAGGCATAATTCTTTAAAAGAGTTATACAGTTTTACAGTTACACTATCCACAGTTATACAGACGTGTACCCTTCATCCGACCCTATACGACCGCTGTCGGCTCAAGTCGACAATTTCGATTCCGCTCCCAACAAACTTTTTTAAGTTTGCGTTCTCGTTCGATTCCGATCTGAGTTTCGATCTTAATTCTTTTTAAGTTTA
>BGZK01003712.1:0-20677 GCA_005406025.1 Eumeta japonica
ATTAAAATTTTCCAAAATAATCAAGTCTGAGCACTGTCGTAGACTGCTTTTACTTTTAGTCGGGTAATTCCATATTTGCAATTGATCCCTTTGTACTGTAAGTTGAAAATAGTAATGTCTAATATCAGAAATTCAAAAATATTGTTATATGTTGCTAATAAAATACACTTTCAAATGTACTTATTTAAATTGATAAAACATCATAAATTGGAACGAATAATTGGAAAACTATACTAAAGAATATATCATGTTTCTCTAATCAAATTTTTGACATAAAATAATACTTAGAATACCTATCTTAAAATACCTACATCATTTTATTTGATTAACTTAATTGAACTGTGTGTGTGTGTAAATAGAAGGTGTATTTATATAATACATCATCTAAATCGTCACTAAGACATAACCGACCACTTAGACGTCGGTTCAAGAGTAAACTTGGAAAAGTAAAAGTGTAAACATTTCAAACCGTAGATGGAGTTGGCGCGAGGGTCGAATTCGTAATCAGCGCCGTCTGCCGGCCGCATAAGCAAACACTTTCTACCGCCATTTGGCGTACAAGCAAGTTTTAATAGACTCGGCGTTAAGAATACTAATAATTTCAGACGCACGAGCAAAAGTGGTGCGCAGATAAATTGGAGAAACTTTATGAGAGATTTGCATTGTCTAAATTATTATGTGAGTGGCGGTTTTATTCTTTCCAAATTTGAAACAAATTGACATATATATATTAAGCAAAACCACGGAAAAAATCATATTTAAACTTTTAAATCAAGTTCATGTATCACGTAATCCATATAACATATATATATATATATATATATATATATATTGTTAATTTTTTGTAAATGCTTATTTTTGACGTGACAACGTCTTAAATTAGGTTGCGGCTGGGAGTCACTTATGAAAATGTAACGCTCGGTAACGTAACGATGAGTCACCGGAGAGAGAGGCCCGCCGAATGCCTTGCGTCTCTCTCCCACTCAACTATGATCGGTCTGCCGCGCGCGCAGAAATTAGTGCATAGCTTGCAAATGTATTGCAAGTTATTGTATGTATATTTGTATATAAATACGTATGTATGTGTAAAGGTAAAAATAAAATTTTGTTAATATGAAATTCAGTGCGAGATTCTTTGTATAAATTAATGTTTTAAATATAATTCTTTGTATAAATAAATGTTTTAAATTGTTACTATTATTTCATCCTTCTTCCTACTATACGAATGAATATTCACATTAAAATGATTTTACCATTCAAAGTCGTTGTCGTAAAACTTTCGCCCGTTATACCGACTTTACAGGCAACCAAATTTTTTTTTGTAGCCTTAAACAATAATAATGAAATGACTGGACCGATTACGGAATATCGAGAAGATGTTATTACGATAGCGCCCTTAATTCTCAAGGGATCTTAAGGCGATTACCTTGAACGAGTTCGATGAAGACAGATGATGAAAACGCTATTTTCAAAAATCGCAGTCGAAAAAAAGAAGTAATCATTTTTTTTAAATTTGCTAGTTCCTCAATGAGAAGTCAAAGCATTTAAATAGAAATTAATTTAGATTTTTCACACCTGCCGGGCTATACACCATTTTACTCGATACGAAACATCTCATTGCATTATTATATTTTTAATATGGGTGGAGTATTACATTACTATACACAAAAATACTATTGACCGTCAGCTATACAAGCAGACGCTTATTTTCTGAGTGATAGTCGATGAACTTCGCTGATAAATAATACGGCAAAACCGTCGATATATCAAAAACACGCGATCAATGCAAACTATATTATTTAATAAGCTTCAACCCGTTTACGTCACGAGATCACGAACTCACGGCCCGCACCCTACGCGCCCGTCGCCGCTTCGAGGTGCCGGTTGTCGGTCGCCGGTCGCCGGTTGCCCAAACAACGTGCCCGAATTATTATTTCGCTATCGCAACATTTTATTATTCCGCGATCTATCATCACTACCGCCGCATGAAAGTTGCGACGGAGCGCACGCGCCGAGGGTTGTCGTCGCGAACAAAAACAAAATAGTTCATAGATTATTTGATGATGAGCGGTAAAAGTTGTGGAAGCAATGAACGGCGTGTTTCGCTTGTTTAATGTTGTATGAAACTTTTTTTTAGTTTAAGACAGAAGTCAAATTAATTCCTAAAAAACTGTGATGAACAGTTGTGAATATATGTCGATTAGTCTGTAAAACATACAAAATATTGACGAAACTTCATTTATGAAGCAAGAGTTAGAAAATAGTATTTTAAAAAATTGTAAGCATGAAATCCAAATTTGGTGCTCTTCTAATTGTATATTTTGCATAATATCATTCAAAATCACCCGTACATTTTATTCTCTATACTGTACACTATTCTTTCAGAAAATAAACAGTTTAAATGCCTTGAAATTAAAAAAATATATATTAACAAAAAAAATAGTTATCGTGTCAGGTTTTACTGTCCCATGCCCTCGGATAACATCCTTATTTCACTTCGGGAGGCTCGGACCTTCCGAGTCTTCGCCGTGGGTTAATTTGACTTAAGTTAATGACTTAAAAACTCATCGGTCAATGGAGCCCTGGTCAGCATCGAACCTGATACCTTCTGGTGAGAAGCCGATGCTCTTAACTTCCGAGCACCGACGCACGAATTCATCGGTCATCCGTAATTACTATATCGTTAAGCGAAATTTCAACAAATCGACAACCCTACCGCACCGACCGTCGCCCCGAGCCGCCCCACATTTAGGCGAGTAATCGTCGCGATTTGGGCGCTAAAACGCGGTGCGTGGGCGCATCGTATTAATCACTCATCGGTAATACACACATTCATTGCGAGAGAAGAAAAAAAAAACTAGGAATGCGACAGTGCGATGATTGCAATTTCTCGCGTTCTTAATCAAGTATTAAAAATTTGATTAGCACAAAAGGAATTTAAATTTTCTACGTTACTTTCGGCGTAAACTAACAGGTGCACTTCAAATGTTTTAGTGCCCACTCGTAATTCATTCACGGGTTGTTTTCTCTTACGAATTAAGCTCATAAGTCACCGTCACTTATCATTCACAAATCACACTAATCGGATGAAATACGACTGTGAAGTTAGATAGCGACGCTTTCCCTCTCGATGACGGTTTAATAACAGTGCTTTGAAACGAGAGCTGGGCGTGCGGGGCGCGCGCAATAAATATGATGTCGTTGAATGAACATTGTTTTCACAAAGATAGATTTTTGTTGTGATCATATTTGGCCAACGACTATATATTATAAACAGTCGTGTACTGGTAAATATTATATATATATATATATATATATATATATATATATATATATATATATATTGTAATTTTTTGTTCTTTTAATAACATTATTCCTCCAGTTTTCCTTGACTTCTTAACAAAACGACGGACGAGTTGCAAGTACTATTAAATTTGAAATTAATTGTACCCTTAAACAATAATAATATTCCTCTAGTTTTCCTTGACTCCTTAACAAAACGACGGACGAGTTAAAAGTACTAAAGTACTATTAAATTTAAAGTTAAGTCATGGCCCCATGTCGAATGTAGACCTCTTTTAACTTTCTTCATTCGGTTCGGCGATCTATGCGTCTACTTGTAACAATGATTTTCCTATTATCGGCCAAAGGATAAAGTGGTAGAGGCGATCAAACGGACCAACAAACAGCGTGGCATGAGCTGCAACATTTACCTCAGTCGTACAATCTACTAACTTTGACGTAGGAAAATTTTGAAAATGAAGATACATTCACATGGCTGTTAGATCGACAGTCTTTGAATATCAAGATAAAAGACCGGGTAATATCTGTACGAATGGAGAAAGACGATGTTAGGGGTCATCTATTGATTACGTGAGCTCAAAAGGCGGGGGAGGATTCCCGTTAAATCGAATCAAATCTCATCAAATCTCATTTAAGCTAAAGGCGTTATAATTAAAAATCTTACGTCGACTTTTAAAGAATACACATTATTATATAGATAGTAAAAATATATTAATTTTTTCTTTAACTAGTACAGAGTAACGTTTATTGCTGTGTAGGGAACCCAAATTTTACTAAATTTAAATAAATCTGCTGTATTAGTGTCTGTTTTATAAAAACGAATTTAGTGTTTTAACAACCATAGCGTAAATCGTACGTGAGGTGTGTCCCGTTAAATCTCAATAAATCTTACCAAATCTCACCAAGAAAGGGGGTTGGGTTCTAATTGAACGTGAAACAGCTCACATAATCAATGGATGTTCCCTTAAGAAAAGACGAGACTTGGGAATAGCATACACGTATAAAAGTTGCAAAGAACGAACTGTGTGTATGTGATTATCATTTCATGTTTTCGATGTATAATTTTTGGTCGAATCCATAATCTATGATTTTCATTACGCTTGTAAATTCGTTTTATAATATACAATATAATTGCGCTATCTGTATACATTTTAGTCTATTATAAAATAGGTAGTGTTACGTACAATAAGTACTAAAGTTCAATCGAAAATTTTCTGGCAGTATATTGATGTTCTAAACATAATTGTTGAGTTAAGTAATATTTTTAAGACCCATTGTAGCGACCTAAAGTTGGCAATTTCCTAATATCTATAATATATGAACAACTATCAATAAATGTACAATTATTATAATAATAACAAAAAAACAAAATTTTTTTAAATTAAATATAGCATTAATGTAGCAATAAGTTTATGAAAATTATATAAAACACATACAATTTCTAAGAACATCAACATCTAAACTTAAAAAACAACGATATTTCTTTTATAAATATCCAATTGAAATACAATTAATAAGGCACTGCAATATATTTTCTCGAAAGTATCAAACGAGTAATTTACAAGATCCCAGAGAAAACGTTCACACTGCCGAGGCCTCTGAGGCGTCGGGGGCTGTGGCGTTTGTCGGTGGTCGGATCCGACATATCGGTGGGCGATATTTCACGCGGATCGCTGTATCGTCACGACTTAGCAGCGTCGGCGGAACCGACGCCCGCGCCGCCGGCGATGTCCGTAAAGGTGTCTTTCGTTTTAATACTCGCAAATTGTGAGAATATCGATGATTTATTTGAATATAAATTGTGATGGTTATTGAATAAAATCTTTAGTATAACCTCTTATATACGGCCAAGTATATAGACCGTATAAATATGTATAAAATTTGACTTCCATAATATTTTTATCAGCACATTAAATTAATTTGAAAATAATAGCATATTTTATGATGTGCATATACATATTTTAATCGTGGTGAGTAATTTCCATGATTAATGTGCTATTTCGCAAACTTCCTAGTAGAGTGTTAGAGACTATTTAAATATTATTGGATGCGCATCAGGTAATGATTCTCAATGTTTTAAGCAAATATACATATCTAATAAAAAAATATCTAATTTATCACCTTTAAACATTTCACAACGATTCATAAATTTAGAAAAGATACAAAAACGATTTTATTGTTAACTTATAAGTACATCAATTTTCAATTAAACGTTACAAGCAATTGACAGCTTTATTCAGTCGGAAGAATGCGGACGGGTATCTCTAACAACCCCTTTTTATCCTTTAAAATACATGGATTCATCAGAGCTGGGCCTAGATTTGATATGTGTTGTTCATACTTGACGGGAGATTAAGGAGTATGCACTCTACGCGGCTCCGTTGAAATCTTTTGTTCGGTGATTACCTGAAACAAATAAATTGGAACTTACAAAACGCTTTTAAAATATGTCTGCTTAACTAAAGTTTTTAGATCCAGTCCCAACATTTTTCGTTAGACCATGCATATATATATATATATTAAAATTAAATTAAAAAATAATATATTAGTCATATCAACTCAAAATAAGGCGGCAGAAGAGGTTCGGTACTAAATCTCATTCAGGGTGAGAACGTTAATGAAACATTTCATGTCAATTTTGGAATTTAGAAAGTAGATTATTGTAACATATTATTATTTATATCAAGCATGTTCAGTAATATGAGCATGTTCTTTTATTTTTTTTTAATTGTGGGTACAATTTTACTTGATGTTGGTGGTCTTTCCACAATTTACTAAATCTCATTGAAGGGGAGGAGCGTCTGAATTTTTAAAAAATAGCCGAAGTATTTAAAGGACACCCCCTAATGTAGAAAAGCTCTACATAATCATTTAAAAAACACGAAGGTAAACTGAAAACGTAGTATTTCTGTGCAATAATAGGTTTTGTGCATTATAGAATTAACTATATTTTGATTCATTTTAGAATCGGGTGTGCAACCTGCACACCGATTTCTAAAATAGATACCCCGGCAATAAAACACACCATGGTAGCGTTCAACACGGCTAGTTTATTGTTAAGCAATAAATAATAATAAAGGCGGTGTGTGCTGCGCGGACGCTTGCGTGACGCACGCTACATGCTCCCGCGCACCTCTGCCGGCGAAGCCGCGTACCTAGCCGAGCGGTTTCGTTATTACACTTATGGGATCATTACTCTTGCTGCATAATTAGAACTTGTGTTTTCTATAATTAAAGACCTAGAAATACCATTTAGTGCGAATAGTAAATGCAGAATTATGTTAGCAATATAAATTTTAGTATAAAATGACACGTATTACAAAGACTAATTGATTCTAATGTATTATTGTTGTACATAGTTTTATTTATTTAATGAGTAAATGAAAATTAATAATAATTTGAGGATTATTTTGTTTCTTCAAAATAAAATAAAAGTCGTGTCGTTTATAGAACCTTTTGTTACGTGATTGGCCGTACCTATGCGTATACAAAATGGTCTAACAGGAAAATTGAGTTTTGGTACTTTTCCAAACTTTTGTAACAAGACTGAAAACGACTCGCTTTTAGGCAACGGATTGCTTTTTGGTAGCATTTACAAAGCATTTGAGAACAATTTGTAACGAACACTAAAACATCGTTAAAACAATGCAGCCTAAAATTTGTTTCCGACTCGTCAATGACGAATTAAAAAAAAAGATCCAGCCCTTTAAACAAACACGTTATCTGAGCGTTAAGTTATGAAATAATAAAATTAAGTATCCTTACATTGTTTTATTTCGAGTTGACCCTATGAACTTAATATAGTTGATATTCTTTTCGGTTGTGCTCTATGGTAGACCATGGGATATAACTGCAAATGGGATGTGGAGAACTTGTCTGACAGATATTGTGTTCTCGCATACGTTATTACTTGTCAATACTTTACGACAGCTCTTCACCTTACAGCGTTTTAAAATATGTCTCCTTTTATGGGTATTTTACAATGAAAACAAAATACTCGTTAAGAGGATATAACTTTTAAATTTATCATTTTGTAATGTCTGCTTTACGTTTTTGAATAAAGCTCTTAAAATGTCTTAATAAATTTTCATATTAATTTTTTTTTACAGAAAATAGAACCATAGAGGCAGTGAAATTTCGTTTTGAATGTAGGGTAGCATAAGCTATTTCTAAGATTTAGTTTCGCTATGAAATTAAAAAAAAACAGCCTGATGAAATATGCCACTTGGAAAATAACTTTATTTTTGGTGCATTCCAATATGTAAGAGTTTAAGAGTGGATGTATCGTTCCTGCTCTCTTTCTGGCAAATGCGTGCGCACACGCACGTTGCGTACCGTCTATACACGTACCATAAATTCATTATGGTGACAAATTGAAATATTTAACTGGATTAAGGGCGATTTCTTTTTTTCAAACAGTTTCCACACGCCCGTTTCCTAATGCTGAAATAATAATATAATCAACAAACACTGGGATCTAAGTTTAATTTTTAGTGCGTGTGAGCACCACGTATTTATTTCATCATTTCTTTTTTCCGAATAAAGGATATCATTATTATTTTGAATTACACTTGCACAACTCTCATAAACTCGCTATAGGATTCGGGTCTGTTTTAGGTACAGGGTGTCAATCAGATCACAGTTTCCACGCCGCCGCCGATCCAATGCTCGTCACACATCACATGCTTTCACAATGTCACATACCTTTGCAGAATGTATCTTTTCTTTGTAATGCAAATCTATTTGATTAACGTTTTTATTCATCATTTAAAGCTGATAATATCTGATGCACCAATCAAGGAAAATAATTATCGGTGCAAGCAATATTCACTACGTTCTTACTATTTTGCAGAAAGGGAAAATCGAATTGGAATTTATACTTGATTTAAATATATATATATATAAGAGAAGCATGGTATTAATAATGACAATTCAAGACGAGCACGTTCTCATGTTTTTTATTTTATTTTTCGGAAATAAAGCACAGCTTTTGAGCGGTGCAAAAGTAAGAAAGAATGTATATTGAAACAATTTATTTCGCGTTCTCATATTTAGTCTTGTTACGTAGTAGCTAAAGACACAACGAAAACTTTTCTGAGATAAGCGTCACAATAGACCCATAACGCAATGATTACATTGCGTACAGACAATGATACAAGTTTTGTTTTTCTCGTAGCGTTAAGTTTACAAACGTGGAGGTCTGTGCGTGAGATTTTAAAACAATATAACGGGGGCCTATTCTGTTTGACTGATATCTAATAGATATCTGTCAATGATACGAAAAGGCGATGGATCTTCAATCTGTACAGTTCTCAACCTTTATCAATGTACACGTCCAAATGAAAAAGTGAGTTTGTCTGCGTGCCTTTCACGTTTTAATTAACGTCGACTTAAAATATTTAGTGTGGATATAATGTTATTATGTCTCACATTTATCATCTGCGATACCGATACAAATAACGCTAAAGAGGGATTGGGGTCGAAGTTGGCGTCAGAAGCGGGTGTGGCGTGGAATGGAACCACGAGCGAGATCAGCATCAGAACCGCGAAAAGAAATCAGAATCAGGATAGGGGCTCAAAGCAGAATCGAAACCGAAGTTGGGATCACAATTACGAAGGAAGTCGGAATCGAGACTGGGGTAATATAAATGGTATAATATAAAAAGATAAATGTAGAAATGTAATATTTGTATTTATTGTATATATGTATTAATGTTTTGAAATAGTTATTTAATTTTTAAAACAACATAGAGTTTTTCAAATGTTTGCTGAAAACAGCACATACCTACATAAAAATGTATAATACCTAAAACGAAAAGGATGTATTATTTTTATAAGGAATAACCATAAGTTAAAATATACTTTTAAATTCAAGTTCTATATAATATTAATATTGCATATGAAAAAAAAATTAAAGTAATTTAATAAATAATGTGACATTAACAGAATAATAAAAAGAAAATTTTAAAAGTATATTGGCTATAATCTGTAATGATCCTGCTTCTGTGAGAGATTAAAGAACAGTGTCTTAAATTATTTGAATAATGAAACAAATTTAATCTGATCATGTGGTTTCGTAGACCATATTCTTAAGTGTTAGGCTAATGTTGATACTTAAGAATAGAGCCTACCACCCGACCGGCAAGCCGAACAGACTTTTAATGGCTGTTTAATTGCGCCCGCGCAGACAGAGACATGGCGGCCGCGTTTACGACCTTTTAATTATACAGCGCCGTTTCTTAGGCAAATTAAATACTATTGGCTTTTGGCGTACACATCTGACTGGGTACAAAAAAAAACCTAATATTCCAATCGTTGAGGTCTTTAATAAGCTCTTACTACACGTTAATAATATGGCTCTTCGGTAGTTTTTTATATATCAGATGAATGAATAAATATTTTGTGCACAAAAACAATTAAGTATATTAAATCGGGCATAAAAGCTACCCAAAATTTGTTAGTGCCCACGAAAACATTGTTATGCATATTGAAAAATTAAAAAATCAGGCAAAGTACAAGTCGGATTTGCACGTTGAGGGTCCCGTATGGCTATTTAATATTTTTGTGTCGTATGTTTGTGAGAAAAAAAAGATTTTTATTGTTCAGTCATTCCCTTCAGCCATCATTATTATTTCCTGCATAACTTTAGAGTTAGCCATATAAGCATAATATTAAGTTCGACCTTATAATACGTATATGTTTATTACCGTTTTTACGATAGGACAAAAACAAACAGATAAAACATTGCAAAAAAAAATACATTCCTTATACGAACAGATGGGACAGACGGGACAGACAAGCAGACAGCGTAGCCTTAATAACGAGATTCCGTACGGAACCCTAAAAACCACGATTATACATTCGGCATCGGATGTTTGCAAACGGTATTACGGACTGGAGTGTACGTGCTTCTCGAGGCAAAGAACAAATGATGTAAATTTACTTAAAGTTCATATCAACCGGTCCTCCTTTGATCAGTTCCGCTATCTTATGTACTAAAAGCGACCTGCCGACCACTTTGAAGAAGACTTTGTATCATAACAACTTTTTAAAAATATAAATTACGCTTTAGAAGCTCTTCAATACTGTTTGTACGATTCGACCTCTCTTTGAAATGATAAGCTTGTCTTGATGACACTCTCTTTATCATGCTCGGTATATTATTACATACAAAAGACTATTGTTGTCCACTTCGTAGATAGAGTTAACTTGAAATATTCCATAATTTAGAGCTTTTTTTTTCTACTGCGCATGCGGAAACGCGGATTCTTCCATTACACGAATCGGAATGCATACGAGCTTTAAAGCTTTATATTTTATGTTTATAGTATTGTCAGTTACAGCAAACAACGATAGAGCTTTGATTTATTTTTTTAATTATTCACGTTACTAAAATAGGATTTATACTATGTTAAAATTGTATATAAATAGTGTTAATTTCAGCAATCATAGTAATAATAATGTTTGTATATATACGTTTTACTAAATTTAATTGCTACGTGTTTGAAAACTTGGTAAGTGATATGTAGAACAATTGATACAATTAATACGGAATGTACATCCTCGTGTTAGATATAATGCTACAGAAAAAGTGCAACTGTATAGAATAAAGATATCGATTGCATTTTTCATGCTACTTAAATGCACAATAAACTTGGTGTTAAAAGAGTTGAATATAGCGAATTTAAATTTTAATTATCCTTATTTCATACGTTTTAAGATAACACTTGAAATGTAAAATGATATTTAAATAATTTACCATTTTAGTATACGTTCCGTAGGCGGTTTTCCCTCAAGAAATGACGAAGATGCTGCGACGTTCAAAAACTTATTTAAAGAAATTAAACCAATTTCTTGGATAATTTTCAAACTCTCAAAAACGAAACAGTCTGAATCGGGAGCTGATACAAAATCGAAATGGCATATCAGACTTGGAATCCAAAACCCATATCCAGGGCTTCCAGGGGAAGATTTAAATACGAGATTTCGGGGAATCGATTCAAAGGTTTATAATTAGTACGTTACCACTTTCTTCACTGCAGGTCGGTGCCCTTTGAACTGCCTGCGGTGCGTTTTATCGTAGCGTGAACGTGTTGCCGCGTGGGCGCCGATGTGATTTTACCACAGGGTCGACGTTCCTAATTCGATTTTTTGGCACTTTACCGAATTATTGATCCACGATCGATGTCAAAGAGAAGATCGAGACGACTAAAATAAATTTCTTAACGTACTTAAAGATCTACATAGACGAATTTGTAAAATTAAACTGCTACAATCGCAGAAACATTAAATTCGTCGTGTTTCGCCTTATTAGGAGAAATACTAATTTTTCCAAGACTGTAAATAAACAATTGTTATTACTGTTTTATTGAGAACTTTAAGTGTTTTAAGAAAAAATATGAAATAAGAAAATTTGTTTTCTAGAATATTCTTATACAAGTAGAAAATAAGTATCAGAATCGTTCTTTCATTTAAATATTATCAATAAGACCTCATTAAACTTCACCTTCTTAACATTAAAATGAACTCTCAAAGCTTCCCTTTCTTAATTAATACACGTTTCGGTAGATATTTAAGACGTCAACTCGTTAATGGCAACATTGGTTCGTACATTTATTTACACAAAATAATGTTGTAAATCATATTTCTTAAGACAAATACATTTTTCTATTAAATGCCATAGCGATATTTCATAATGGCGTTTATTAAGAAATAACTTTGCATTTAAAATACCAACGTACAGAGGGACACGCCTTACACAAGAACTGTTTGTCGAACAAATTGGTTCATAACCGAGTCGCCGAACCCGACGGCGTTGGTCAGACTACGTCACGGTGATTTTCGTAATTGTCGTATAATTGTATTCAAATTGCGATACATGCGTTTATTAAGTTGTTATTGTGTCTCTTATTCGAGAATGCAATACTTTAATTGAGAAAAAAAACTTTTACTAGTGAACTATGAAACTTTGTTCCAAATTGTAAGCGTTAGTGTAGCTTTCTGCTCCTTCAAATTTATGTACAGCCGCGGTATAAGAATTAGGCGGGGCGCGAAATTGAATGTTAACAAAAAGTTAAGCCGTTGTTATGTCACCGTTTCGCGTAACAGATTAGCGCATCTTATACTGGACGCGGGTATTTTATTTCCTGATTAGTAGACGTTTTATATTTAAAGCAAGGAAGTTGAGCTTTCGATGTATATGGTATTAAATATATATGGTTATTGATTTTGTTACCATGTAACATGACTTTTGTAATATATTTTATCAAAACATTATAAATAAATATGAATTGCATACAATGCAAGAAATGTATTTATTGTCCTATTGTAATATTCCAAGATATTTCTTATATTCACGTTTATTTATTCCATATATTACAACCTTAACAATATATGGAATAAGGAGTAAACTCCAGTAGCGCATCGGAGCAGACACGCATGGCACATACTACGTTATGATCTACAAGATCTATATAATAAAATGTCGTGAAGATAAATGCATTTTAATGGTGGTTAGAAATCGCTCTCTTTGTACACGCTGCGTGCTGCAGACCACGACAGGGTCGCAAGCCGTCATGTTCTATTGACTGTGATACGTGAATACGCACAGCACGACCCTCTCTGGCTACAGCACATCACATAGAATGCTTTATGCTTTAAATATGTTTCAATATCCTATTTTTTGTGAATTCACTGCCACGCATAAGTCCTCCTACTTCGTTGAGAATTCGTCAAAATCTGATGAAAACTACATCGAAATCTATGGAGTAGTTTAAAAGCCTACGCAGTTGGAACTATTTAAGTTTCCAAAATACTTAGTATTTTGGAATATTCCAAAGTATGTATTATTCCAAAGTATTCCAGATTATTCCAAAATATGGAAGCGTTCATGATATGACTTCAATATGAAACTGTGGTCAAGCATCCACCAACTGACTACGCTCAAGATAGTCCAATACATGTGCAACCGTTACAAATGCACTGGCATGGCAGAGTTGCATCCGCTTACATTGTCATCCATTGCATATATTGAGAAACGGTAAGCTCAACAACAAAGATGATTATGAGTCGAGAAATATTGTAATTTAGTGTTAGACGTGTGATGTTGAAAATGACAATATAAAAATTAATCAAAGACAATAAATTGGAAAATAAACTAACACAACTCTATTTCGATCTCACCGTTGACTTGAATTGTAGAAATGAGGTTGAAAATATTAATAATAGAGAATATAAACTTTTATATGATCATAAAAAAAATCGCGATTATTAGTAAGTGGTCAATGGCGAAATTATACAATACTTTGTTTGTTCATTAGCTAAAAAATAATTATTGAAACGTTGCGTAATTTCAGTGATTAACATATAATATATCACTAGAATCCAATAGGCGATTCGATTTCCGAATCGATTATTGAATTATTATATTAAGACTAATCGATTGAAGAACGATAAAAAACAACCTTAATCGCTTCGAGAACAAGTAGTGTTTTCCTGTGGAGTTCTATTTGTCGGAGGCACTATCCAACAAACTGTTTATAAAGCTGTATATAGGGTTGCTCCCGCGCACTCGGCTTAGTTCATAAATCAAAGGCGCGCCCGTAAATGCGACACACACCCTATAAAACTTGATAGCATCGATTGATCGATTCGAGAGTAATCGATTCCGCGATTAGTAATTACTCGGGCTCGAGATCGAATTAGACGCCTACGTCGTAAATAGGACCCTCAGTTATTTTGTAATGGAAATCGTTCGGATTATGGAATTATTTTACTTTTTTGAATATCGAATTAAAACAGTCATTTCTTGCAGCAACACATTTCTATTGACGATCGGTATCGATTAGGCTAAAGTTTTGTTTTATAGAATAGACGATGTAAGAGACTAAAAAGACATAATTTTTATTTTGATAGATTTTTAATCATTCATTAAAAACGTACAAAAGGTTTGCTACAAATCGAATTCCTAAAAATTCAACTGAAAATTTGTTAAATTAAAGTTAGAAGTTGGCGAAATGATTAACAATACATTAAAAAATTGCCAAAATTAATAGATTCTGAAAAAGGCGAATTACAAAAAACATTTTTTATATAAATTTTTTTGAATGTACATAAATAAAGTTAGGCTAAGAACTTCCAAGAAAACTGTTACTTAATGGTAAAACATTTAAAAGCAATTTATTGTTATTAAGAACTTGTATAAATTCTAATATGCATGTATTTAAAATGTATCTTACTTGAAAATCAAAAGCAAATTAACAAAAAACTTCTGACATTAATGACATTTTTATTATTAACTAATATACCGAAAAATAAGTGAGTTTTTTATAGTTTCGAGTATCAGTCATTCAAAAAATCCAGGCCTCAAGCAAAGTATTTGTACAAAGTTAAAAGTGCAGTAGTACAATTCCTGCCCTAAAATTACACAGCTTTCTTCTTAACTTTAACAAGTTACTGGCGAGTTTCAAATCACGTCCGACTTACGCTACTTAAATCTTAAAACGGAATGAGTTAAGCATGATAATTACTTACAAAACGGTTTACCGTGTAACAAGACCTTAGTATTGCCTTAAAAGAATCCGTACGGCCATAAAGAGTCGTGGAATCCATGAATAAAATTACCGCACAAAAAAAACACTACGAGGCCAATTAAACGTGGGCAACTAACCGGCGGTGGCGCTATCATCGAATTTCGCAAATCGTCACGCTTATGAATTGATTATCAGCAATTTCATTTTGATCCTTTTGATTTGTAGACATTTAATAGCATGGAATTGGCACTTGTCTTAGTAGTTCCTGGTTAAAAGAGGGAAATTTACTATTCGTTCAATTGCAATACCAACTGAAGTGTCTGAAGAAGAAAACGCTGGTGTTACGTTTCCTGAGTGACTAATTATGTGTAATAAATTATCAGCACAATCATCGACGCGTAGGTGTAACTGCGACATGGATGACCTTTAGTGTAAGCTCTGTAGTCTGTGGCCATCGACGTAACTGGGTCGTGTTACTGCAGATTTATTGCGTCCGCTTTTTGTATCGGCTGAATTAAATGACGCGCGATGTCTACAGATCATAAAGCGTCACTAGATTTTTGACGATATCTGATAAGTATCGTCATATCATTTTTTTAAATATTAGCTTTCCGAACTACGGTAGTCAAAATGGAGCTTATCATTCTTCACAATCGTCTTTCCTGCCCTTCGTTGTCTGTTTGCCTGCCTTAGTCTATTTTTTTTAGAGAAACAACTAGAGCCAGCAAGCTTAAATAAATATCAAATATAAAAATCTTCCGTTTCATAGTGTTGTAAAAAAAAAATCTATGTATATACATATAAATGATGGTCTGTCAATTCAATAAAAATATTATAAATATTGTTTGCATTTTTAAGCTGAAACGTATTTTCGTTTGTTTGTTTTAGGAAATCCACCTTCAAAAGTAGCGTCACTCCTCATTATGATTTCACACAAAATTATTTACTGTGAATTTAGAAATTTTGAGATTGTCATGAAGAAAAGTTTCAAATGAAAGCAAAGGGAAAACAATTAATCGTTTACTACACATTATTTACTGTGAATTTAGAAATTTTGAGATTGTCATGAAGAAAAGTTTCAAATGAAAGCAAAGGGAAAACAATTAATCGTTTACTAATTTATAGGAAATTTTTAAAGTTCTGTGTCTGAAAAAAAAGAAAAAGGAAATCATTTCTAATTAACTTAGCAATATTCTTAATGATGTTTGGAAAACGAAAATATTAACATACCCATGCTGGCTATACAACGATACAGCGAAATCAGAGAACCTATTCAAAAAGGTGTTATGTACGAAACGCATTGTACGTAATTCTGTGGAACCTTGACCAATATTTAATAACAACATACCTATCTATTATACATAAATAATGATCTATTCATATAGTCAGGGCCGTTTTGTACTGGCCATTTTGGTCCAGACATGAACTAGAATTATGAATAAACATGAATTTTCCTGCGTCACGAGTGTACTAACGCAAAGGCTTTAACACACAGCTCACTGACTGGACACACTCGACCAAAATGCCGGTTTTTTTTTATAAGTAAATAAAAAAAAAATTATAAGCCTGTAACGGCTCAGCCCGAACGACAAACTCGATATCTCCTAAGGCGGGGCGAGCGTCGTTTACGACGCGCCACGGAGACGCCCTGCTGCACTTCGTTTTAAAGTCCTCGCGTTTACCTGCGATCAGTTGAATATTTATAATTATTTCCGCGTCGACGCAAACGAGGTATACGGGAACCAATTACAACGAAACGGTTGACGCCCGTCTCGCCGTGTAGAGCCTTTGATGGAGGTCAATTTCTCGTGTTCCCTCGGCTGGTCCGGGCGCGCGAACGTGTCAAGGTCGGCCGCCAGAGCGCGCTCGGATCGGCCCGACGCCGCGCGCGCGCCGGCATGGTCGATTTGTTTGTTTATTTCAAAACAAACAAATACAATAAATGAAACTTTGGTAGACGGACAAAAGCCACGACGGACTGGACGTATGCTTATTTTGAAAGCGGCGTAGTTGTTGCCGATCGCACAGAGCGATGTAAAAGCAGGTTATTTGTTCTTTGTAGGCCATATAAGTAGCAGCTCGCGTAGTTCTGTTGTATTTGATAGTTGTTGTGACAAAATTGTTGTTCCAAGTTGCGACTTGATGTGAGATTGAAAAGATTTATCTCAAGGTTCAAAATTTGTTTTGTTTTCGTCAACTTGTAAAAAAATAACACTCGTAAATATGTAAACGTTAATTCCTCATCGAGTAAACCCTAAATCCTTAATATTATAAATCTAACTCCGTATTTTCTCATCGACTAGTCGTTTTAATGGGAGATCCGCGCAATAAAGTAAAGTTTGGTACGAATATAGTTTACATTATGATGTGTGAACGGTTAGGGTACTTTACTTTTTCTGGGCAAAAGGGGAATCAGGGTCGAAACAGGGAGCAGGATCGGATTGGGAATCTAAAACGGACTCGGAACCGAGATCGAGATTACAATTAACAAAACGATCAATATCTATCTGAAAAACTTAAGGTGATACAGTGATAAAAAGGGAGTTTTGTTTTTTCTTCGTTCTCATTAAATAAGTGAGTCATGAGTTTCATTTTTAGGCATTTATTTTTTCACTATTGAAATTAGTAGTACAAAAGGAATACACAATTGGACAAAATTTTCTAGATAGAATTAAAATTTAGAATTAAAATAGAACCTGATAATTTGCCTTTTTAGCTGTTATTCGGAATTGGTAACGGATTTCTCTGTACTTGTTTTTCAGGATACCGTTACTGATAATTTTTAACAAATTGGTTAAACTGTTTTTTATTTATTAGCGTCGTTTTATTTTAAAGAAATTTTATGTGGTTTGGAGCTTACGTCTTTTATATTGAGGCGACGCTCACTACTGCTATTTAATTTTTTTGTATGCGCTGGTAGTAATAGTCTTAAACATTTACTCGTCTATAAGGTGTCCGTCATTGGTGGTGTGAACGTGCGGGGACATCCCCCTCTACACATCGCGGTATCGCCTTAATTCACCGTTCATGCGCGTGGCCCGCGGGTAAAGCATTCACGATCTTACCAGAGTCTATTTCGTATGGAGAACGAATCATCTGTGCAATGAACCAATGGTACGATCAGTGTGATATTAATTGATGAATATTAGTCAGAGACACGTTGCGGTTCGTGAAATCGGTTCATTCGCGTTAAAAACGATCCAAAACCGCGTATTTCGCACAAGATTCAGGCTCCATACAACAATTTCATTTTTTTACGTAAAAGTGCGGTTACAAAATAACGTCAGCCTAAAATTTATATCAGGCAATCATATATTGAGATCCTTTGTTTCAATCTTATTTATAGGAAAATCGTTGGTAGCGTATATCTCGATGGCTTTTGACTAATGATCACTATTCTGCTTCGCTGCCACTGTTTTTTATAATTATCGCAAGCTTAATAGGTCAATGAAGCTTAAGGTTTCTGAGTGATTGGTCGCTGAAAAGACGAGTTGTGATAGACACAATATAGATATTATATAAACAGACAAAATTATTATTAATGTCAATAAATATTAATAATTGATGTTCCGTCTTGCAGATTTAGGAACGGGAATGGTTGCGAAACAAGAATTTAGTAAAAGAGCCGTGATACAATGGATATAGACGAAATATATCGAAACCAAAATTCGATTTGGATGAAATTCGCTCCTTCGGTACGCGCTCCAAAGGGTTCTGAGCCGGTCAATTATGAGATATGATAGTGACACGTGCATGCGTCGCAGAGATGGTGCGCCCGACAATGAATTCTATTTAAAATTGCAATAAAACTGATAATTGTACGAAAATAATAGAATTTCTTTAAATTTTGAGGAGAAATATGACACGCAAAATTTTAATTATGTAAGATGAAACGGAATTCAAATAAGGTTAAGTAAACATATTATTACTATAGATCTCGTTCTAAAAAAGCTGAATTCTAATATATAATTACACTAGTCGATATACGCCCGTTTCATTGCACATTTGGGTTATGAAAGTAAATAACAAATATGGCGAAGATCTAGGGAAATCAAAAAATACATAACCTAAGGTAATCTACAAAAGATTCCGCGCCAAATTGTCGAGGTCTCATCTCGATATATTGAATAGTTTTACCGATAATCGGACAAAGGAAAATCGTTTTCATTTTTAAGCTATTGAATAGCTTCTATCGCAGGCCTTGAGCGTGGAGACCGAATCCAGAAATTCCGTAACGAAAATAACCTAACACCGCCCACACCGACCGGCACAGCGGTGATACTTTTTAGATTTGCCATCTATCGATGAATAGCAGAACTTTTAATGACTTTTGAAATATCACGCTTGTCTCTTTAGTTCAGCAACTCGCTTCTAGGTGGCATTGGTTGGATCGGCGTTATTGCGCATGCGTAATCCCCCTCTTCGCCCCGCAATCTGGTGACTCATGCCTGCTTAGAGTTTCGGCGTTAGGGCACCTCCTCAAAAAAAATACTGCATAAATAAAATAAATAAATAATTATAATTGCATAAGTTGATAAAAAATACTATGCAATAGCTTTACCGCGGCAGTCCCCGAGTACCACACGTGTTTATTTTTTATATAGATATAGATACGGTTATGCTTCATGGTTACATTGCATTAAAAGGTAGGTACGCTTCGATGTGCGACAAAAAATGGATGTGTACAAAATAATGAGGCCGCCCAAGCGCTCGACTCCGTTGTTTCAGACATCACCGCACAAAATTGGGGTATTTAGCGAAAGTGTTAGACGAAAGCGAAAATTTCGTTCGACTCCGCGGCCGTCGGCGAATCGTTAGTCGTGCGAAACGAGACGCTTCTCATGTAGAAAGCGGGCGGGCGCGCGACGCCGGCGCCATCTCGCCGATGACTCGGGCGTTTTCCGGAACGACGGCGACGATCGCCAGTTTATATAGATCATATCACACGCGAGATCGGTTTTCTCTTCGCGAAGCGAACGCGGGAGTGGACGACAGTCGGGAATGCGAGGGTGTCGATTCGGATGTCGATCTTAGGTTCGTTACGAGGGAAGCGCTCACGCATTTGATATTGCTTTTGCTATTCGATATAATTCGATTCAAATTATTGAACACGCTAGTGGATGTGTATCTTGGATAATCCCGATGATCTGTACTAAGTACTAACACGAAACATATATATATATATATTTGTCGTTTACTAGCGTAGCGGATTGACGAAAGTACTTGCTTCGGTTTATATTACGTCAAATCTTCACGAACCATTATTCAATTCGTTGGATTGGCATTCATTGTGGAAGAACAGATTCGAGGGTCAGTGGTTGGTTGCATTCTGTATACTACCGCATGATACAGATGGGAATTTGATAATGAATTTCTGCGAACTTATACCTTACACAACAGAATATTTCAGCGGTAAAATCAAGTCCTCTAGGAAAGAAGTGTTGGAATTGATTTCAGTCTGAGTGCGGTCAAGCGACAAGAGAATATCACTATTTGTAAGACTGTTTACCGGGCCATAATCAAACACGCCAAGCCTAATTAAGTCTCTTCTAATAGCAAATTCTGTCTGTTCACCATGACTGAGGGCAGAGGGATTGCCATCGCTTTTCACGATATCCTCCGCACGTGACATTTAAACAACTCTAAATTGACCATATATTCGTATGAACATATTATTTTATAATAAACATCAGTGATGACTAACTGCCTGTGTAACCCTATTTATAATGGACTAGAGGCTGCCTGCAACATTATCGGATGTGTTCGTATAGATACTAGATTTTGACATTTAGATAGTTGTTATATGTAGGCGGTGTTTACTTATTTCAGTTTATAAGAATATA